>JBAKBP010007773.1:0-96858 GCA_037953745.1 Lithodes maja | reverse complement strand
GGAGCTACCACACTATAATGCAATGACTGTTTTAGTTCAATGCTCACCACCCTATTCCTTGTCACTACTTTCACCATTCATGCAGCCCCTTCCCTTGTAGTACCCCTTTCCACACTCCCATCTTTACTCATCAATCTGCCCAGATATGGTCCCATGGTTGTGAAGTATATATATACTGTATATATATATATATATATATATATATATATATATATATATATGGATCGAGTCATGACATAAATACAAGGAAGTACAGTAGATGTTGATGTACCATTGATAAGGGGAGTGATTAAGTTGCCTGTGCTTCTACTTGCTGAAGATAATGTGTTGGAGTTGCAGGGTCTGGTAGGCCTATATGTTTGGAACTGTGTGTGAGAAACAAAATTATGTGGGGAAAAGTAAGGTTATGGTCTTTGAAAGGGGTGCATGTATAGAGTGTAAGGTAAGGTTGAATGCTCTCTCTCTCTCTCTCTCTCTCTCTCTCTCTCTCTCTCTCTCTGTGGTATTGTTCCCTACCGATCATTTTACACTTTTTCAGC
Organism: Lithodes maja; assembly: GCA_037953745.1. Classification (NCBI taxonomy): domain Eukaryota; kingdom Metazoa; phylum Arthropoda; class Malacostraca; order Decapoda; family Lithodidae; genus Lithodes; species Lithodes maja. The sequence goes on along the minus strand of JBAKBP010007773.1, from coordinate 96,319 downwards.
ATATTTCCGCCCTAGTGACATCACCATAGTTGTGTTTTGATAGTTGACTGTTGCCCTTGACATGTCGTACGGGTTTCATATTATTGTTGGAGTTATCTCTGTAATTTTACAGTCGAAATGTATCAAACCATTGTTGTGTCTATTGATAACTATACGTTTTCATTACACACATACTAACATGTACATCGATGCATGCATACATTGTCTATATGCACACATGCCTACTATTCACTTACCTTACACACATACTAACCGGTACATCGATGCATGCATACATTGTCTATATGCACACATTCCTACTATACACTTTCCTTACACACATACTAACCGGCACATCGATACATGCATACATTGTTTACATGCACACATTCCTACTATACACTTTCCTTACACACATACTAACATGTACATCGATACATGCATACATCGTTTACATGCACACATTCCTACTATACACTTTTCTTACACACATACTAACCGGTACATCGATACATGCATACATTGTTTACATGCACATATTCCTACTATACGTTTTCCTTACTCACATACTAACCGGTACATCGATACATGCATACATTGTTTACATGCACACATTCCTACTATACACTTTCCTTACACACATACTAACATAAACATCGATACATATGCATACATTGTTTACATGCACACATTCCTACTGCACGCTTTCCTTACACACATACTAACCGGTACATCGATGCATGCATACATTGTTTACATGCACACATTCCTAGTATACACTTTCCTTACACACATACTAACCGGTACATCGATACATGCATACATTGTTTACATGCACACATTCCTACTATACACTTTCCTTACACACATACTAACCGGTACACCGATACATGCATACATTGTTTACATGCACACATTCCTAATATACACTTTCCTTGCACACATACTAACCTGTACATCGATGCATGCATACATTGTTTACATGCACACATTCCTACTGTACGCTTTCCTTACACACATACTAACCGGTACATCGATGCATGCCTACATTGTTTACATGCATATATTCCTACTATACACTTTCCTTACACACATACTAACCGGTACATCGATTCATGCATACATTGTTTACATGCACACATTCCTACTGTACACTTTCCTTACACACATACTAATCGGTACATCGATGCATGCATACATTGTTTACATGCACATATTCCTACTATTCGTTTTCCTTACTCACATACTAACCGGTACATCGATACATGCATACATTGTTTACATGCACACATTCCTACTGTACGCTTTCCTTACACATATACTAACCGTACATCGATACATGCATACATTGTTTACATGCACATATTCCTACTATACGCTTTCCTTACACACATGCTAACCGGTACATCGATGCATGCATACATTGTTTACATGCATACATTGTTTACATGCACATATTCCTACTGTACGCTTTCCTTTTTTTTTTTTTTTTTTTTTTTTTTTTTTTCTATATTCCAACTTACTTCCTCTCGGGCATAGGCTAAGAGCCTTAACATTCACCGCTTTACAATGAACAATGAAGCCCGTGAGGTCTTGTTCCAGTCTAGGGAGTGAGACATGTGAAGCACATAGAGTACAACGAGCACCTGCCATCTTGCCTCACAGGAGGCACGCTGCTCACTCATGGCCCGAAACAACCCCATCTCTGAAGCCACCTCGTTCCTGTGCTTCACTGTCTCACCCCCTACACTCGGACTCTCACACTTACACACACACAACGCCACCTGTTGAGCAGATAACTCACCAGGCATTGCACCCCTATAGCATATTTTGAATATGGGAATATTCATACAGTGCTATTTTATCAGGGAACAATGAGGGTATATTATTGACGTTTCGGTGGGCTTGTGGTAATGCACTGATACCAGGTACAGCACAAATTCCATCCCAATAATATCTTCCCATTAATACATCGGGATTTGAACCCGGGACCTTTGGATTACCAGGCCAGTGGCAAGACCACTCCACCACACCTCCCCACACATACACATACACACATACTAACTGGTACATCGATGCATGCATACATTGTTTACATGCACACATTCCTACTATACACTTTCCTTACACACATAACCGGTACATCGATACATGCATACATTGTTTACATGCACACATTCCTACTATACACTTTCCTTACACACATACTAACTGGTACATCGATACATGCATACATTGTTTACATGCACACATTCCTACTGTACGTTTTCCTTATACACATACTAACCGGTACATGATACATGCTTACATCGTTTACATGCACATATTCCTACTGTACGCTTTCCTTACACACATACTAACCGGTACATCGATACATGCATGCATTGTTTACATGCACATATTCCTACTGTACGCTTTCCTTACACACATACTAACCGGTACATCGATACATGCATACATTGTTTACATGCACATATTCCTACTATACGCTTTCGTTACACACATGCTAACCGGTACATCGATGCATGCATACATTGTTTACATGCACACATTCCTACTGTACGCTTTCCTTACACACATACTAACCGGTACATCGATGCATGCATACATTGTTTACATGCATACATTGTTTACATGCACATATTCCTACTGTACGCTTTCCTTTTTTTTTTTTTTTTTTTTTTTTTTTTTTCTATATTCCAACTTACTTCCTCTCGGGCATAGGCTGAGAGCTTTAACATTCACCGCTTTACAATGAACAATGAAGCCCGTGAGGTCTTGTTCCAGTCTAGGGAGTGAGACATGTGAAGCACGTAGAGTACAACGAGCACCTGCCATCTTGCCTTCACATGAGGCACGCTGCTCACTCATGGCCCGAAACGACCCCATCTCTGAAGCCACCTCGTTCCTGTGCTTCACTGTCTCACCCCCTACACTCGGACTCTCACACTTACACACACACAACGCCACCTGTTGAGCAGATAACTCACCAGGCATTGCACCCCTATTGCATATTTTGAATATGGGAATTTTCATACAGTGCTATTTTATCAGGAAACAATGAGGGTATTTTAGTTTCGGTGGGCTTGTGGTAATGCACTGATACCAGGTACAGCACGAATTCCATCCCAATAATATCTTCCCATTGATACATCGGGATTTGAACCAGGGACCTTTGGATTACCAGGCCAGTGGCAAAACCACTCCACCACACCTCCCCACACATACACATACACACATACTAACTGGTACATCGATGCATGCATACATTGTTTACATGCACACATTCCTACTATACACTTTCCTTACACACATACTAACCGGTACATCGATGCATGCATACATTGTTTATATGCACACATTCCTACTATACACTTTCCTTACACACATACTAACCGGTACATCGATGCATGCATACATTGTTTATATGCACACATTCCTACTGTACACTTTCCTTACACACATACTAACATGCACATCAATACATACATACATTGTTTACATGCACACATTCCTAATATACACTTTCCTTACACACATACTAACCGGTGCATCGATGCATGCATACATTGTTTACATGCACACATTCCTACTGTACGCTTTCCTTACACACTTACTAACCTGTACATCGATACATGCATACATTGTTTACATGCACATATTCCTACTTACATACCTACATAAAAAACATAAAATATTATCACATAAATACCCACACCATCATATAATGACTTGTTGGTCACATTTAATTTTACTGCATACATTCTCTGCATGTGTATGGAAGAGACAACAGGCAATCATGCCTGTAACAAGTGTCACCCCCAAAGTTGAGTGACAGGGAGCAAAATTTAAGGTACGTTAAAGTAAAAATTTCTGGACACACGAAGCTTGGAGTAGTTTAAGTCATAGGATGAGGAAAAGACAGATTGAGGGAGATAGTTCTAGAGCTTACTGGTTGAGTAGAAGAAAGACTAGGAAAATCGGTTCACTCTTGGGTTAGATAATTAAACAGAATAGGGCTAGGTACGGTATGTGTTGAAAGGCGGGTGCCACCCGCTCTCTGTAAGGGAGGAGTTATACACACAGAGCTCTACAAAACACTTATTATTGTAATAGAGGTAGAGGAATGAGTGAGATGCAACATTATGGTGTGTAGTGAGAGATTCTATCTATCTATTCTATCTATATGCTCTGGCCCAATCCCCATTTTGGGGGTAGCCGACTCAAGACAGAGCAAGAACAGGGAAAACACAAAAACAACATAAAACAAAAAACAAACACAGACAAAAAGCACAAACTCACACACATCCAGGTCACCCAGGAGAAGACCCAGAGACCAGGGTTACCAAGGTCGCTCCAGCACTCCCCCAGCACCTGACCACCCGGAGAGGTTCCGATCTCGGCAGGCAGACATGCAGCGGAGCCAAAGCCACAAGCCCTCCCACCACACTTCCAGGCACACCCTTCATATTAATCGTCCCCCCGGGCCAGGCGCCTGATGGACTATTATCTAGTCGAACTTGCGCCCGACCCCTTACTCCAAATGACCACGTGTTCACTCAACTATTCACAAGCATTCTCCATTCACTCCTGTCCACCACCACTTCCTCTGCCTGATCTATAGTCATTCCTCTATCATCCAAAGCCTTTCTTACACAGTCTCTCCATCTCAATGGGGGTCTTCCTGCCCTTCTATCTCCCCTTGTACCTGACTCACATATTCTCTTTGTAAGCCTTTCATCTCCCATTCGTTCAACATGACCATACCAGCTCAGCACCCTTCTGTCCACTCTGGCTGACAAATGTTCCTGCTGCCCCACTCTCCTACGTATCTCTTCATTCCTCAATCTGTCTCTACGAGTAACTCCACACATACTCCTCAAGCAGCTCATCTCCATCACATCCAGCCCTCTTTTCTCTTTTTTCTTCAGAGCCCATGTCTCAGCCCCATACATCACTGTTGGCACAACAATTCCTTGATACAGTGCACTTTTTACTTTCACTCCGAGATTTCTCGTCTTCCACATACTTCCCATTGCTCCGAAAACCTTCCTTCCTTCACACACTCTCTGTTTTACCTCCACTTCCATACCTCCACTCCTGCTTATCGTTCCTCCTAGATATTTAAAACACTCTACTTGTTCCAATATTTCCCCATCCAGCCTCACATCTAGATTCACCCTATGCTCTCCCCTATTACACACCATTACTTTACTTTTATTGACGTTCACCTTCAGTTTCCTCCTTCCACAAACCACACCAAACTCTTTGACTACCCGCTGCAGTTTCTCATCAGAATCCGCCACCAATGCTGTGTCATCAGCGAACAGCAACTGATTCAACTCCCAATCTCTACCATTCTTTCCTACTAAACCCAATCCTCTTCCCATAGTTCTCCTTTTCACCTCCCTCACCACACCATCCATAAACATATTAAACAGCCATGGTGACATTACACAACCCTGTCGCAAACCTACCTTTACCTCAAACCATTCACCATTCAGTGTAGTGAGAGATTGTAGGGAATTAATAAGAGGAATAGAGTTGCTTCATGATATGTTTGTGACTGTACCCTTTTGAGAAGTGCAGTATGGGTGGAACCTCCCCACATATACTAACAGTACTCAATATATTGGTGCACTGTGCCCCTGTACAGAGCAAGAAGCTGTGCAGGGGTAAATAACCCATGGAAACGGTTGAGCACCCTTAACTTCTGGGAAGCTATTTTAGCAAGAGTGGTGATATGGTCTTCCCAAGAAAGATCAGAAGAAAAAGATTCACCAATAATATTGAGCAAAGACAAAGGTTTGATTTGTGTGGTGTTGAAGGTATAAGGGATAGTTGTGTGGAAAATTGTGATGGGTAAATAGAAGAGGGAAATTGGGTTTTGGAACCATTGTAAGTAACAAGGTGAAAGAGTTTTTGGCAAGTTCAAGAACAGATTTAGCATGATTCCGGGCAGAAACAAAGATTTCGAGATTCGTGAGTACTGTTTGTATGCTTTCTCCTCAGCAGTGACTAAACCAAGATTTGAGAGAAAGAACCTGGAATGTATACCTCCATGCCCAAAAGCATCACCTCGGTAATTCGCTCGGCATACTTCGAGGACCCCGGCCACGGAATAATAATTCCAAGGGAAATCAGAGAAGTACTACTTTTTAACCTCCTAAACCACCATTAATATTCTCTCAAAATCGTTGGTGTCTCTTTTTCCTATAACCTTTCCTGTAAAGATCATATCACCACTCTTGCTAAAGCGGCTTCCCAAAGGTTGGGTGTGCTAAACCGTCTCCGTGGGTTCTTCACCCCCAAACAGCTTCTTGCTCAGTACAGGGTCACCGTGCGCCCATGTATCGAATATTGCGTTAATTTGGCTCTCTTACTCTTTTAGTTTTGTGGGAGACACCTTATGTCTTCTTCATACACATAGAAAACAAATACACAATCAGCAGCGCTATTGTGTCACAAGCACCACCGGCTGGGAGGGTCAGATGGCCGCACTGAAGATATAGGACAGGTAACAGAGGTAAGGTTATGATACAAACTAAACACCACCGGCGGGGAGGGTCAGATGGCCGCACTGATGAGATAGGACAGGTAACAGAGGTAAGGTTATCATGCAAACTAAACACCACCGGCTGGGAGGGTCAGATGGCCGCACTGAAGAGATAGGACAGGTAACAGAGGTAAGGTTATGATACAAACTAAACACCACCGGCTGGGAGGGTCAGATGGCCGCACTGAAGAGATAGGACAGGTAACAGAGGTAAGGTTATGATACAAACTAAACACCACCGGCTGGGAGGGTCAGATGTCCACACTGAAGAGATAGGACAGGTAACAGAGGTAAGGTTATGATACAAACTAAACACCACCGGCTGGGAGGGTCAGATGGCCGCACTGAAGAGATAGGACAGGTAACAGAGGTAAGGTTATCATACAAACTAAACACCACCGGCTGGGAGGGTCAGATGGCCGCACTGAAGAGATAGGACAGGTAACAGAGGTAAGGTTATGATACAAACTAAACACCACCAGCTGGGAGGGTCAGATGGCCGCACTGAAGAGATAGGACAGGTAACAGAGGTAAGGTTATGATACAAACTAAACACCACCGGCTGGGAGGGTCAGATGGCCGCACTGAAGAGATAGGACAGGTAACAGAGGTAAGGTTATCATACAAACTAAACACCACCGGCTGGGAGGGTCAGATGGCCGCACTGAAGAGATAGGACAGGTAACAGAGGTAAGGTTATCATACAAACTAAACACCACCGGCTGGGAGGGTCAGATGGCCGCACTGCAGAGATAGGACAGGTAACAGAGGTAAGGTTATCATACAAACTAAACACCACCGGCTTGGAGGGTCAGATGGCCGCACTGAAGAGATAGGACAGGTAACAGAGGTAAGGTTATGATACAAACTAAACACCACCGGCTGGGAGGGTCAGATGGCCGCACTGAAGAGATAGGACAGGTAACAGAGGTAAGGTTATCATACAAACTAAACACCACCGGCTGGGAGGGTCAGATGGCCGCACTGCAGAGATAGGACAGGTAACAGAGGTAAGGTTATCATACAAACTAAACACCACCGGCTGGGAGGGTCAGATGGCCGCACTGAAGAGATAGGACAGGTAACAGAGGTAAGGTTATGATACAAACTAAACACCACCGGCTGGGAGGGTCAGATGGCCGCTCTGAAGAGATAGGACAGGTAACAGAGGTAAGGTTATGATACAAACTAAACACCACCGGCTGGGAGGGTCAGATGGCCGCACTGATGAGATAGGACAGGTAACAGAGGTAAGGTTATGATACAAACTAAACACCACCAGCTGGGAGGGTCAGATGGCCACACTGAAGAGATAGGACAGGTAACAGAGGTAAGGTTATCATACAAACTAAATATATAATTAAGGCACACAACTTCTGATTTCAGAAACAACATAATAGGAAGGGTAAAAGATCTTTTGTTTTGGTGATGAATGATGACGTTGAGCGTATTGTGGTATTTACAATGATAATACAGATTATGATGAGGTCGATGAAGATATATTACAGTATTAACATACGTAATAGATGGATGAATGAGCTAAAATAGATGGAATAATGGGAATAGTACAGGAAGGTTATACAAGAAGGTAATTTATGATAATGTTGGTGGACTGTATAATTAGGAAGGAAGGGGAGAAGGTTAATGGAGAGAGAGAGAGAGAGAGAGAGAGAGAGAGAGAGAGAGAGAGAGAGAGAGAGAGAGAGAGAGAGAGAGAGAGAGAGAGAGAGAGAGAGAGACTTTAACTCCTACTGTACCAGAGGGTATTACTATAAATGTAACCTCCAGTACCAAGCATTGTGGCCAAAATGGCTTCAGCGTTGAGAGAGAGTGACCTGTCACCCTGAAACTTAAACGAGTACTGAGCCAAATCGCCTGTGGGACCTTATATATACTCTGAGAAATGTTGGGAAAGATTCAAAGCAGTGTTTACAAGTCATAGTGCTAGGTACCGCATATTGCGTAAGTACATTGTACATCGCTGGTACTGGAGAGTGACTTTTTTTACTGTCGGCCAACGTACGTCGCTGGTATAGTAATGGTTAATAGCGAACGAGCAACATTGGAAATTTTGATCTATTGATAATGTTCTTGGTGTGCTGGGAACACATCATGAGAGGAGAATAAACACATAACATGAACAAAAACACAATTTTTTGTCAAAAATAACGGCATAATATTATAACATAGCATAACATAATATACCCCAGCATAACATAGTACAGGTATAACATAGCATAACATAATATACCCCAGCATAACATAGTACATGTATAACATAGCATAACATAATATACCCCAGCATAACATAGTACAGGTATAACATAGCATAACATAATATACCCCAGCATAACATAGTACAGGTATAACATAGCATAACATAATGTACCCCAGCATAACATAGTACATGTATAACATAGTACAGGTATAACATAGCATAACATAATATACCCCAGCATAACATAGTACAGGTATAACATAGTATAACATAGAATAAAGCAGAATTATAGAAAACTAGCTGAGGTACCTGGCGCTGCCCGGTGGAAAATATTAATAAATCTAACCGAAGCAGACCTGGAGGAGGTGTGGCGGAGTGGTCTTGCCACTTGACTGGTAATCCAATGGACCCGGGTTCGAATCCCAATATGTCAATGGGAAGATATTATTGGGATGGAATATGTGCTGTACCTAGTATCAGTGCATTACCACAGCACACCGAAATACCAAATAAATACCCTTATTGTTCCCTGATTAAATAGCATTGTATGAATATTCCCATATTCAAAAATATGCTACAGGAGGGCAATGCCTATTGAGTTAATTGCTCAATAGGTGGCGTTTTGAGAGTGAGGGTCCGAGCCTGGGGGATGAGAGTGTGAAGCACAGAGGCGGAGCAGCTTCAGATGTGGAGTTGCTTCAAGCCGTGAAGCTTCGCATGTCTCACTCCCTAGACTGGAGCAAGACCTCACGGGCCTCACCGTGTTCAGTGGTTGAGTATAAAGGCTATCAGCCTATGCCCGAGAGGGAGTAGTTGGAATATAGAAAAAACAAAAATAAAAATGCATGCCAAGTATGGGCACTCCATCTTGAAAAGTTGAGGGAGTTGGGGGGGATGGGGGGTGAGGGTACAAGAAAACTTCCGCTTAAAACCTATTTTGGCACACCCTGGGGGGCCGAGGGGACAAACACATTTTTGCTTAAAACCTATTCTGGCACCCCCTTAGTATGCATTCCAAGTATGGGCTCTCCATCATGAAAACTGAGGGAGTAGTTCGTGAACAACCAGACAGACAGACAGACTCACGACAGACTCACAGAAAGTGCCTTATATATAGTAGATAATATACTTTATCATAACATAGCATGACATTCTATAGCATAACATAGTAAAGCATAAGTGTAGAACATAACACAGCATATCTTGATACATCTTGCCAAAACATAACCGCATAATATAACATAGCATAATTATGCATATCATACCTGTACATCTTATAGATAGGTAACCCAGGTCCATACCAATCACGAATTGAAACTATTATTCCTTACCTGGTGTTATATGTGAATCAGCACCCCTTCCCAAGACCATCATAACTAACCAACGACAAGGAGGGAGATACACACACACATACGCACAGACACACACACACACACACACACACATTTGTTTGTTCCTGTCCAATTAGACTCAAGTCCTATTATTGCCAAGTGATATAAACAATATTTAAAGACAAATTTACAATACAAAAGCGGCGAAATCAAAATAATCAATACCGTATTTATTTAAATTAACGTTCGTGTCTCATTAGAAATAGGCATATAGAAAACTCCCTTTAACATGAAACATGACGAAAACAATTTAAAACTAATACACAAGGAAGAAAACATAGATACAACAATACAAAAATTCACTCACAGTATAATTAATGAGTGGAATAATCTCCCTAATAAAGTAATAGACCATCTCTTAATATATACATTTAAAAATAGGCTAGACTTATACCACAGAGAAACTAGGATGGAGTAGGTTATAACTAATGAACACTGTTTCCAGTTGAGGAAAGCTAAGGGATAAAAAGTGTGTGTTTATATTCCTGTCGGTGAAGGATTGCATGAAACTATTGTTACGACCGGGCACTCTGGTACACTAGGGCTCTCAAACAGGACTCGAGTATGGCTCGCTGCCACAACGGAAACACACGATCCCAACCCCAGAGTACGGCCAGCCGAACAAAAAACACCAATACCCTCCAGAGTTCTATCTGCTATAACGGGGTATACAAGAACTCGGTACTAGCGTTTCACAACAGACTAATAAAGAGACGGGAGTTATCTAGTCTGGTCAACAATCAAACAAAGAAGTAAATACAACAACACCAAAGAATAGTGTTGGCCGAAGCCGAAGTAATCCACCCTTGACTAAGAACTTAAGAAGTCCTCCACCCTCTACTTCGGATCGGCACTATTACGTTACGTTAAACAATAGTCCTCGAGCATCGAGCAAGGAATCTTCTGATAAAGTTAGATGCTTCTCGGATACTCGTAAGAAGTAAGTATCGGATTTTGAACAGCAATTCAATAAGCAACACACTGGCAATTAACTAACATTAAAGGCTTTAAATTGACATAAGAAGAATTATAAGAATAGACAATAGTAAATGGCAAACATTAAAAAGAAGTACTCCGACAATGCACCGGCAATAGCCTACTAGGATTGTGCTCATGGGCCACTAATCTCTAAAGTAGCTAAGCGTGCCACACATGAAATCAATAGTGCATAAACAATAACATACATAAGGAAAGCTTCAATACTATGCTGTATCTGCTGACCGAGCAAAGTCTAGCTGGGATGTAGTAGGCTAGGAAACAATAAGCGGCTCGTAGCCTAGCGAGGTCCTTAAGGCTGTGCGGCCAAATTACGTTAATTGACGGGATGCTCTCTTGAGAGATCCAGATCACTAGTATCTGGTTCTCTCCTGGCGATCCTCTCAAAGTCAAGCAAACGAGTTAGCACAGTGTTGGGTGGCAGAGGCAAAAGCCCTCACTCGCAACACAGCGCTAAACTCACAAGGTACACAGTCAGAAAGACCACCTAGGCTTCCCAAGTCTCCGTTGCGATTGTACAGGTTCAACAAAACCTAATACACATAGGGAATCACAACTCCAGTAGCCTTATCCCAGTCTAGCATTACTTAGATCAGCAGAAAACAGGAACATGAATAATCATACACAGGGAAATGCATATACGAGTGCAACAAACATTAATCAATCCTATTCTAGTTATCCCTTCCAAAATAGGCTGTCTAATAGGCATATATCTCGTGAGAACTCAAGCCATAATACTTTGGCTGACTAGCTCTGCACCAAAGGGATCATTGAGGTTATAAAGGGTCGGGAAGAGGAGAAGATAGGCGGTTCAGAGAGTAGAGAAAGTTCACATCAGTCGGAAGAATATGTATAGTAGCAAGGGATATGAGAAGTCGCTCTGCCTAATGAGTTCTGAATAAAATGTGGCGAGACTTCCCTTTTTATACTCGGCCCTCTAGTGAGCATATCGCAAACTACTAAGGACCGCCCACTGACAATCATTACGTAATATTCTCTCTCAATCTGGGATCGACAAAGGATTTCCCACGCGCTGAGGAGGGAGGAGGGAGGAGGGAATTAGGCCTACCTGCCGCGTGGCGCACTCACTGGCCCCCGTTACGTAATCTCTCTCTCTCCTCTCATCATTACAAATAAGTCCCACACACAACACTTATAACTAATGATATAAAATAGAACTCGTTGACTCAGATGAAAACAAAATACATATTTATAATACTTATAGTACAACGGCTCACATAAACTAAGTTAGAAAACTCTACACAGACTACAGCCAAAGTTCCTGCCCTGACGATCCTAGCGAGAGTGGGGCCTGACTGGGCGTTCTGTACAGCATGCTCATACTCGACATGCGTCACACCTTCCCCAAGATTTTACTTGCTCAACCCTGAGCTAAAATCTGACACACAGAACCCCATCAAGCCCCTCACACCCAGCGACCGCATGGCACTAAAACAAAGCTGAGTTTATCACCAAAACACGTCTTATTAAAAAAAAAAATTCACATTTTATAACTCCTCCCAACAATAGCAAAAGACACAATATCATGCTCCCAGAGCGAGCTTACAGCAGCTCAGCCGTTTGATAGTTCGTGGACTACTCAAACTCAATAGGCTATGACAAACTTATACAATTATCTATATCAAAAAGAAAGAGTTTTTTTTATGATTTTTATATTTTAATATGTTTTTTCCCGGCTGCACTATAAGGGCAGCCTATTTTTCTTCTATACCAAACGCTCAACTCCTGCTTTACGACCCAATACGCTGGGCTACAACTGCGAGCCAACAAGCACCAAGCGCAAAATACTATTCAAACTAAAGCAGGAGGCTACCCGTGTGTCAATCTACCCAGGATCATATACCCTTGAACGACCATCTGCAACCACGTTGTCACTTATGGCGTATGTCCAGGTTATATACCAATAACCTTAGTGACCACCTGGTCAGCCTCATATTCCGATTGTGAAACTGGTCCAAGAACTTGAGAGGGTGATGATCTGGGTAAACTACAACGACCGGACCATAGGCTGGAACATAGACCTCGAAATGCCCCAGCGCAAGCACAACCGCCAGCAGCTCCTCCTCGACAACAGAGCAGCTCCCCTGGGCCGAATTGTACTTCTCCGAGCAGAAACTAACAGGATGCTCCAGCCCATCATCGTCCTTTTCAATTTCATTCATCAGGTTCTGAACCGTTGCTGGTGCATTCTCAAGTCCGTCAGGCATAACATTGCACTGGTAGGTACTCCCGTCCACAACATCCAGCTCTGCTTGCACCATAGGCTGTCGAGCAGGATTTATACGGTAGGGAATTAAACTGAGCCTTGCACTATCTCCAGCCTGCATGCCGGATTCTACCCCGTACATCAGGCCTGGAGAAGCAACAAACATGCGAAAGTACTGCCATAGCCTAGTAAACAACTGCCTTGCACTGTCTCCACGAACAACATGCCTAGTGCCCTCCCACAACCCAGCCGAGACCGCAGCTTCTGACCTGTAGTCTCCCTCCTTCTCCACCTTCGTCCCTAGAACAGCCAGGTCATGAGAGGGACAATCAGTACCACCTGTGCAGTCACTCCCACAGTTCATTATTGCTAAGGCTTCCCCGCCGATACCGTACATGCGCACCCCCGCATTCCTTGTGACGACATCTGCCTGCTCAGCATCACCGCTTTTAGAGACATGGCCAGATACAGTCGGTCTATGGTAGGGCTGTTGCATTAGACTAGAGCAGCATTGGGAGGCTATGTGACGACCGGGCACATCCACTCCACAGCCAACCTCACCAATCTGCTCAATGTCCTCCTTTTGACCACCACCCTTGGCAGCCATGGGTCGACCCTGACCTGGCAACCATGCCAAAGCCTCGTCGCCCACCTTGAACCACCGAAACAACGAGGCTAACGGTCTTTCAACATTCACGTGACCTGCCCGCGGAACATCTTGCACCGCCCGAGTTGTGAGACACAGGGGCTCGGCACGACCAGAGGGGTATGAACCGAGCTGGTGCTGGAGTGCTGCACACTGCTGCTCAGGCAGGTGCTCTAGCGCTTCCATAGCCACCAGACTCGTGTCCCCCGCCCACTGCTTCGCCGAGACATGACAATCCCTACTCTCCTCCACCTGTGCCCTACTGCCCCCCTCTCCTTCTCCACCTTGGCCGCGGCAGACCAACGCAGGGACAGTAGGCTGCTCAAGTGGTTGCCTCACTAACTCCTCCAACAGGTTCACATGACATGCTTCCCCGTCCTCATGTTTGATCTCGACAGCACCATTACCACACTTCTGAACTTCCGGATCCTCCAACTGCAGTTTACAAATATCTGAGGGAACCAACCTGTCTAGATGCTTCCGAAGCAACCCAAGTCCTCCCCCAATATCAAACTGAGCAACCCTTTTTTCTCTCCGTGTGTAACGTTGCTGCCTCGGAGTCTCTTCCTGCCCTACCTCCTCACTAGCTGTGACAGGTCCTGGGGCCTCTCCAGACTCCAACATAGGTGCCAATACTGAATCACCCAGGAGAGCCGCCGAGTCAAAACTCTTAAAACCAACTCCAGCTTTAGCCTCCTCCTGTTGATCGTTCCTCTGCTGGTCTGAAGACGGAGGACTAGGCTGTGACACTTTATCTGCCCGAGCTCGGGTGACAACACACGCCATGGGTTGTGTCTGGCACCGCTCGACCCACTCTTGTTCTCCCCCACTCACGTCGGCCGGCCTCTCGGCAACGACTAAGGGTAGAACCTCAGAAGCGGGCATTGCAAAGTCGTTGCCGAGAAGAAGGTCGACGCCCTCCACTGGCAGTTTCTCCACAATCCCGACATCCAATTCACGTGCCACACCATCCACCTCCAACTCCAACCGCACCAGCGGGTATGACCGAGTTGCATTAATACCCTGCACCACTACCACCCGAGCCGCGTTTATAGAGTAGCCAGTCAAGTTGTTCATCAAAGTCTGGGAAGCACCTGTATCACGCAAGACCTCTACTCCATGCTTGCGCCCCGCCCACATCACGCAACCCCGTCCTCTATGGTCGCAAAAAACATCCTGAGCAGGGTTCGAGCCTCCCAGGTGTTTCTGCATTGGCTGTGCCTCAGCCTCTGACGAACTGCCCCGGGCAAACTCAGAAGACTTCGGAGACACACCAATGTTGCAGGCCAAAGACACAGCTGCTGTAGGTGGTTTGCTAGGACAGACTCTTGTAAAGTGCCCCTTTTCATGACAATGATAACACTCCAACTCCCCTCTGGGCTTCCCTTGGTACTGGGAAGGGCCCGGCCCCTTCTTAAATGGGACGGTGCTAGTCTTGTGGTCAGTCTTGGTATCATAGCTCTTGTACTTGTTTGCATAATGTATATCACTAACTCGGGGGGGTGGGGCGTCACGCCCCTTGTTACCTGCCTCACTACGCTGGACAGACCCGCACCCACGTATTAGTGATAGCCGGAGGTCAGCCATCTCAGCTGCCTCCTGTAGAGTTTTTGGGTTCTTTTCTTTAATAGTTAAAGTCATTTCTGCACCAGTACACTTATAAAACTGCTCGAGCAGAAACAGCTCAGTCAACTGTTCGGCCGTCTCAGCTTTCTCAGAACGTGTCCAGTTTGTAAGTGCATCTTTTAAGTCCCGGGCATGTTCAGGAAAGGTCGCCTCCCTAGTCTTTGTAACACCCCGAAACTTCAATCGATATGTTTCCGGTTGCAACTCGTATGCCCGTAGGACAGCTCTCTTCAATACTGGGTAGTCAATGCAAGACTCTAAAGGCAGTGCATCATAAGCCTTCAGACCCTTACCCGTAAGTCTTGAGGAGACTAGAGCTGCCCACTTCTCTTCAGGCCAATTATGCTCCCTACACTTCTTCTCAAAACGATTAAAAAATTCTGTGACTTCAGTTTCACTAAATGCCGGCACCAATTTGACTAAGTGGGACAAGGACTGTTCTCTTACTTGGCCCTCACGGCCCATCCGAGTCCCTGTCGACTCTGCACGAGTCTTATCTAAATCTAGTTGAGCACAATATTTCTCTGAGTCGTACCTAAGCTCAGCCTCGTGCCTCCTAACCTCAATCTCATGCCTCCTCGTCTCATCCTCCTGCTTCCTAGCCTCAATCTCAATCTCATGCCTCCTAGTCTCATTCTCCTGCTTCCTAGACTCAGCCTCAATCTTAGCAAGCTCAAGTCTAAATATCATATCTGGAGACAGGCAGGAAGAGGGAGCTGCCACTACTGAAGGAGGGGGGGCAAAAACTGGGGAACCACCATGTGCACCACCCGAGGGCACTCCAATCTGCCAATTCTCATCCCTCTGTGGGAGGGTGCTAACCTCCGGTAACTGAGTGGACGGCACTGTGGGAGTCGAGTGAGAGGGGATCTGGGGAGGAACCCCCCCAAACGCCCTCTCCTCCGAAACCCCATGTCGCCCACGCAACACCCAGGAAATCAGCTCCCCCTTGGACATCCCTACTACATTGGCAATGCCCAAAACCTTGGCTATCAGGTGCAAGCCATAAACATCCATCCCAGTCAGCCTCTCCTCCGTCACGTCACGTGGTACCGTTTACTCACAAAAACTCTAGCATCCTCCTCACTGGTTACTAACGGCACCTCTTCAAAGGGCATCTCTCGCTCCTCGTCAGTGCTAGGGCACGAATTACTGAAGTTCACAAAAAAATTCTCGAGGCAAAAGTGTTAAACTTCCTTATGCAAGCACTAATTACTAAATTAACTGGAGTCTCTTAAATGCTCTACTAATTGCCATACAAAAAAAATATTCTTCAATATGTACGCTAAAGTACAAACAAACAAATGTTGTACAACTCTGCAAAAAATTTATACTGTTCACAAAATCCTAAGCAAGGTCGCCATTTGTTACGACCGGGCACTCGGGTACACTAGGGCTCTCAAACAGGACTCGAGTATGGCTCGCTGCCACAACGGAAACACACGATCCCAACCCCAGAGTACGGCCAGCCGAACAAAAAACACCAATACCCTCCAGAGTTTTATCTGCTATAACGGGGTATACAAGAACTCGGTACTAGCGTTTCACAACAGACTAATAAAGAGACGGGAGTTATCTAGTCTGGTCAACAATCAAACAAAGAAGTAAATACAACAACACCAAAGAATAGTGTTGGCCGAAGCCGAAGTAATCCACCCTTGACTAAGAACTTAAGAAGTCCTCCACCCTCTACTTCGGATCGGCACTATTACGTTACGTTCAACAATAGTCCTCGAGCATCGAGCAAGGAATCTTTTGATAAAGTTAGATGCTTCTCGGATACTCGTAAGAAGTAAGTATCGGATTTTGAACAGCAATTCAATAAGCAACGCACTGGCAATTAACTAACATTAAAGGCTTTAAATTGACATAAGAAGAATTATAAGAATAGACAATAGTAAATGGCAAACATTAAAAAGAAGTACTCCGACAATGCACCGGCAATAGCCTACTAGGATTGTGCTCGTGGGCCACTAATCTCTAAAGTAGCTAAGCGTGCCACACATGAAATCAATAGTGCATAAACAATAACATACATAAGGAAAGCTTCAATACTATGCTGTATCTGCTGACCGAGCAAAGTCTAGCTGGGATGTAGTAGGCTAGGAAACAATGGCTGAGCAAGCGGCTCGTAGCCTAGCGAGGTCCTTAAGGCTGTGCGGCCAAATTACGTTAATTGACGGGATGCTCTCTTGAGAGATCCAGATCACTAGTATCTGGTTCTCTCCTGGCGATCCTCTCAAAGTCAAGCAAACGAGTTAGCACAGTGTTGGGTGGCAGAGGCAAAAGCCCTCACTCGCAACACAGCGCTAAACTCACAAGGTGGTCAGAAAGACCACCTAGGCTTCCCAAGTCTCCGTTGCGATTGTACAGGTTCAACAAAACCTAATACACATAGGGAATCACAACTCCAGTAGCCTTATCCCAGTCTAGCATTACTTAGATCAGCAGAAAACAGGAACATGAATAATCATACACAGGGAAATGCATATACGAGTGCAACAAACATTAATCAATCCTATTCTAGTTATCCCTTCCAAAATAGGCTATCTAATAGGCATATATCTCGTGAGAACTCAAGCGATAATACTTTGGCTGACTAGCTCTGCACCAAAGGGATCATTGAGGTTATAAAGGGTCGGGAAGAGGAGAAGATAGGCGGTTCAGAGAGTAGAGAAAGTTCACATCAGTCGGAAGAATATGTATAGTAGCAAGGGATATGAGAAGTCGCTCTGCCTAATGAGTTCTGAATAAAATGTGGCGAGACTTCCCTTTTTATACTCGGCCCTCTAGTGAGCATATCGCAAACTACTAAGGACCGCCCACTGACAATCATTACGTAATATTCTCTCTCAATCTGGGATCGACAAAGGATTTCCCACGCGCTGAGGAGGGAGGAGGGAGGAGGGAATTAGGCCTACCTGCCGCGTGGCGCACTCACTGGCCCCCGTTACGTAATCTCTCTCTCTCCTCTCATCATTACAAATAAGTCCCACACACAACACTTATAACTAATGATATAAAATAGAACTCGTTGACTCAGATGAAAACAAAATACATATTTATAATACTTATAGTACAACGGCTCACATAAACTAAGTTAGAAAACTCTACACAGACTACAGCCAAAGTTCCTGCCCTGACGATCCTAGCGAGAGTGGGGCCTGACTGGGCGTTCTGTACAGCATGCTCATACTCGACATGCGTCACACTATAATTTCCATTTATAAATATTCTATGAAATCATTTAGGTGGTTTCCAAGCACTGCAAGGTTATTCACTTCCAACTTTCTTCATGTATGGCAATTGCCAGAGGAAACTGAGGGTGGAGAGAGAGCATTCTTCTTTGTTATCCTTTCCTTCCACTTTCCCTTACTATCAGGTTTGCTATCTGTACTAGAATTAAGTTCTGACCACCTTGCTGGGATTGTAAGGTCTGTGTTGCCAGTGTAGCTATGTAACTTTCTCTCCCACTCCTATTACACAGTAACAATATATGCTAGTAGTCCTTCACATGTACCATTAACTTGTGTAGCTTTTCAGTATTGTTACGGTATCATCTTTACCTTGTGGACATATTATCCGGGCTCCCTTGTTATGATAATGAAAGTCATAGCTGGCTAGGTGTGATAATAAATGTGTAATGACAAAGTAATAGTTCAATGCATATGAATATATTATGATGATTTATGGTTATATAAACATACACATATATTGTAGTTGGTGGTGGAAGTGTATGAGGTTAATGGAGGTAATTATAGGGGTTATATAGGGAAACAATGGTGGGAGGCAAGACGAAGAAGACAATGAGAACCAAATACAGTCAATCGTAGACAAAATATTCAAACTCATATACGTGTAAGCAACAACATCCACACATGTTTATGAAAATAACACTAGCGACATACTTCTTCTGCCACAAGCAAACTGTCTTCCAGCAGGTATCAAAGAAATAAATCATATGCATATAGCCCAAAATATTATATTTCTTTCCTCACTCACACACAGGCAAGCTACGTACACACACCTTCATACACGCACATATATTCTGCATAACCTACACACACACACATTAGCACATACCTTACACAGCTAAGCCCAGACCCAGACAAAATATATACACATATAAAGGTGTGGTGGAGTGGTCTTGCCACTGGCCTGGTAATCCAAAGGTCCCGGGTTCAAATCCCGATGTATCAATGGGAAGATATTATTGGGATGGAATTTGTGCTGTACCTGGTATCAGTGCATTACCACAAGCCCACCGAAACGTCAATAAAATACCCTCATTGTTCCCTGATTAAATAGCACTGTATGAATATTCCCATATTCAAAATATGCTATAGGGGTGCAATGCCTGGTGAGTTATCTGCTCAACAGGTGGCGTTGTGTGTGTGTAAGTGTGAGAGTCCGAGTGTAGGGGTTAAGACAGTGAAGCACGGGAACGAGGTGGCTTCAGAGATGGGGTCGTTTCGGGCCATGAGTGAGCACCGTGCCTCATGTGAAGGCAAGATGGCAGGTGCTCGTTGTACTCTACGTGCTTCACATGTCTCACTCCCTAGACTGGAACAAGACCTCACGGGCTTCACTGTTCATTGTAAAGCGGTGAATGTTAAGGCTCTCAGCCTATGCCCGAGAGGAAGTAAATTGGAATATAGAAAAAAAAAAAAAAAAAAAAAAAAATTCTACTGCACGTAGGTAACACACACACGAACTCACAGGTAACCAGGTGCATCCACTCGCACAACCTACATGACTCACACACACACACACACACACACACACACACACACACACACACACACTGTCATGGTTAGATACCAGTAAATGAACAAGAGGCACAAACAAAACAAATCTTCTTTGACAAATAGACACTCTGGGAGGAAATGTAGTATATAACATACCTCATAACATCTCCTCATGATCGTCCTCGTCTGCTGCCGCTTACCTGTAACAAAGAGTGATATTTAGCATACAAAGTTGACCTGCCTTGTTAAACAAAATTGTTCGCGACCCCTTCTCCCTCATGTTTATCCCCATTAGATTGAGATTTTAAGACGATCCTGTAATTTAGGAGGAACCGGCCGAAATATGTACACATTTATCTCGAAGGGCGGTCGTGTGTGTGTGTGTGTGTGTGTGTGTGTGTGTGTGTGTGTTTTTTTTTTTTTTTTTTTTTAAGCTTGATGGCGGTATAGGGACTAACGAATGTCGTATTATGTGGCTTCAGAACCATACATGATTATTGGTGACTTGTTCGAAACATAGACGATGCAAATGGTTATTGTTGATCCAATATATCGACATGGACAGCTTAGATAATGTATAAGAGAGTATATTTGCGTCCGGTCCCTGTCAGACTTGTATAATCGTATATAATATTATTGTCTTTTATCAAACCATCTAACGGCCAGCTTCCCACACAAGGGCTCCAGGGTAAAGACAAAGACAATACAGGTTACTTTACATAAACTATTTATGTTATAACTTCCAGGACAAGATACAAAGGACACGTGAAATGTACATAAGGCAAAGGTAGGAAGTGAGAGAGAGAGAGAGAGAGAGAGAGAGAGAGAGAGAGAGAGAGAGAGAGAGAGAGAGAGAGAGAGAGAGAGAGAGAGAGAGAGAGAGAGAAGATGCACGAAGATGAGAACGTATGTTAAGGGGGGCAGGGTTTATTTATTAGACGATACATTTACTTATATAGTATTTTTTAGTATCCTCCCTAGACCTAAATAAATAATAAAAACAACATCCCCTAGATATATTTGTACGTTTTTCGGCAGAACAATGTCCTGGCTTTCCTCCTAAATTACAGGCTCGCTATCGCTTGCCAGAAATAAATCGACACCTAAATTACACGAAAAGTCTAAATATTGACAAAGAACTAGGGAGAAAATTATTAATATCACCAAATTAATGGGCCGAACGTCTTAAAGTATCAACACTAATGGGGCTAAATATGAGGGAGAAGGGCGGGCCTGGAAAACCAAAATCCCAGCTTGAGACAGAAACCAGAATACAGTGGGCGGGTGGGGGTAAGAAGGAAGGAAGTAGGTAGGAAGGTAGGGAGAGAACAAGGAAGGGAACAACAGAAGGTCATACAAGTGGAGGAAACAGGAAGGAAGGATACCAATAAATGCCTAATCATAGACATCACAATGTTTTATTCTTCACATAACCTACTGTACAGTCGGCCAAATAAGTCATGTCTCAGCACCAAGTATATTATGATCTATAATGGTTGGCAGAAATGTCTACACAGTTCTTTTGAATGCAATATACAAACATGTTCCTACATTTACCCATGTTATTCAACATCTGGCAGACAGTAACCATGATCTGTACCGGCGACTTTTTAATAAATCTTCTAGGTGTATTTAGACAATTTTGTGCTGTTTAAGAAGGATTTATGCTAGTAAAAAGGGTTTAGAGAGATAGTCCGAAGCCTGCTGATTGATGGAGGCCCTTTTTATAATGAATAAATAATATCGAATACAAGTAACCAAAACAACGTTACAAGGGCGCATCGGTACTGGATAGGTTAAGGGGAGATTTCTACTTGAGGGATTTATTTCTGGATCCCTTTCTCATTCTTGCTTAGCCCCATTAGTGGGATGTAATTTTTAGCTTGATGGATATCTAGGGAACAAACTAAAAACCTCCCCTTAATACAGTACAGAGCGAGCAAAACGTAATGATGACAGCCGAGACCTGACTTATTACCGCTACCGTACTGTACTTTATCATTCCAAGACGTTTGTTATATTTTATTCTAGCTATATTTAGAAGATTTTTTGCAGCTTAGGAAGGATCTGTGGTAGCTAAAAGGATTAATTTAGATAGTCTATAGCCTTGTTATTGGTAGACGTCCTTCCAAAACTGAATACAACCGATTAATAGTAGCCAGAATAGGTTAATAAAGGATGTCAACAGTAGAGTAAGGGTTAACTCTACAGCTCACCAGAACCAACTTGCTACCAAATGGACCAAAGTCAATATAGACACGGTCAAAGTGTAAACGCCATTATCTCTTAACCCTTTCAGTACTAGCGACGACGTGTTATATTATTTTCTAGCTGTATTTAGACGATATTGTACAGCTTAGGAAGGATCAGTGGTAGTTAAAGGTGTTGGTTGAGAATGTTTGAAGCATTATTATAGTTAAAGGTCCTTCCTAATCTGAATAAAATCGTCTAATATTTGCCACAATATAATGAAAAGGACGTCACCGGTACTGCATGGGTTGAGTTTTTTTTTTTTTCTATGTGAGTGAGGGATACAAAAAGCAAAACTACCTGTAGCGAGTGCCTCCCCCATAGATGAAAGAGTGACAGGGCCAAAATCAAGGGACTTTCGAGCCAAAATACCTGGACACACAAAGTTTGAAGCCATTTAATTCATAGGAAGAAAAAGACTGATTCTGGGAGAGAGTTCTAAAGCTCAGCAGTTGAATAGAAGACAGAGTAACGTTTCACTCTTGGGTTGGAAAGTTGCACAGAGTAGAGGTGGGATTGTGTTGCAAAGATGGGTATCACGTAACCTACGTAGAGGAGGTGGTATACACTGGGAGAGCTCCGAGGAACACTGATTATTGTAGTAGCGATAGAATAGCGGGAGAGATGCAACATTGCGGCGAAACGAGAGATTGCAGAGAGTTGGTGAGTGGAGAGGAGTTAATGATACGAAAGGCTTTCCTTTCTATTTTGTCTAGAAGTGCGGTGTGAGAGGATCCTCTCCACACATGTGAACAATCGTTAATACAAGGACGCACTGTACCCCTGTACAGGGTAAGAAGCTGCGGAGGGGAAAGAACCCCTTAAGGTGGTTGAGCACACCCAGCTTCTGGGAGACTGCCTTAGCAAGACTGGTAATATGGTCCTTCCAAGTGAGAGCAGAAGAAAAAGAGACACCTAGAGTATTGAGAGAAGATGAAGGATTGATTTTTGTATTGTTGATTTATAAGGGATAGTCCTATGGGGGTTCAGGTTGGGTAGTAAGGTGGAGAAATTGTGTTTTGGAAGCATTAAAGGCAACAAGGCCCAATTGGATATAGTAGTTAGATCAGAAGATAAGTGTTCTATGGCTTCATTACGTTTACTAATTGTGTAGTGTAAGGTAGAGTTGTATGCGTAAGAATGGATGGGGCTGGATGTACAGTTGAGAAGATAATTTTTGAAAATTAGAAATAGTATGGGAGATAGGACAGAGCCCTCAGGAGCACCGGAGTAGATAGGATGAGGAAGTGAGCGATGGCCATCCACAACTGCAGCTATGGAATGACCGGAAAGGAAATTAGAGATAAAGGCATAGATGGAGGGATAGAAATCGAAGGCGGGTAGTTTAGAAATTAAAGATTTGTGCCAGACTCTATTGAAGGCCTTAGATATGTCTAGTGCAATAGAAAAGGTCTCACCGAAGTCCCAAAAGGAGGATGACCAAGAGTTAGTAAGATATGAAAGAAGATCACCAGTAGAGCGACCCTTAAGGAAGCCATACTGGCAATCTGAGAGTAGTTTATGAGAAGAGAAATGCTTAAGAGACTCGGAAGCAAAAATAGTTTAATAATCTTTAGAGATACAAGAGATGAGAGCAATCTGACGATAGTTGGAGGGTTGAGAGCGGTCACCTTTCTTTGGGACAGGTTGAATGAGAGCAAACTTCCAGCAAGAAGCGAAGACGTTAGGGGAGAGACAGAGACGAAAGAGTTTGCCTAGGCAGGGAGTCAGCACGGAAGCAAAGTTTTTGAGTACAAGATGAACACCGCCTGTACCGTACGTCTTCTTAGAATTAAGCCAGAGAGGGTAAAAAGTACATCTTTAAAGGAGATTTTAGGATATTAAGCATCTTAGCTCGAACGTACCTTGATTTTGGCCCTGTCACTCTTTCAAATCTGGGCGAGGCACTCGCTGCAGGCAGTTATGCCTTTTGTCTCCCTCATTCACATAGAAAAAAAAAAAAAAAAAGTAGGAGAGAGGGGGGGGTAGAGAGGGAGGAATAGCACCAGAATCATCCAAGGTGGAGTTTCTAGCAAATGTTTGAGCGAATAGTTCAGCTTTGTCAGAGGAAGAAGTTACGGTTGTGCCATCGGAGTGGAAAAGGGGAGGGAAAGAAAGACAAGGAAGACAAATTGTTGGAGAGGTTTTTGGCTAGATGCCAGAAAGCTTAATTGGGAAGAGCTAGAGTTGGATAGTTCAGTACATTTATTATTGATGAAAGAGTGCTTGGCAAGTCGAAGAACAGATTTGGCTTGATTCCGGGAACAAACATAGGAAGAATGAGATTCTCGAGTTTTAAGGCGCCCGTACCATTTTAATGCTTCCTCCTTGTTGTGGACAG
This sequence comes from Lithodes maja, assembly GCA_037953745.1. NCBI lineage: Eukaryota > Metazoa > Arthropoda > Malacostraca > Decapoda > Lithodidae > Lithodes > Lithodes maja. The sequence goes on along the minus strand of JBAKBP010007773.1, from coordinate 71,341 downwards.
CAGTAGAACAAGCATGAGTAAACTAAGATTTGTTTGCATTTGACTGAGAGAAAGAAAATAGTATTATGCTTCCATGCCCGAGAGGAATACCCCGATAATACTTACTTCTAACCATTCTTCTTATACTGTCGATCTTTTCTCTCCTTTGGGCTCCTCCGACCATAAACTAATCTCTGTCACCTGTCCTATCTCTCCAGTACAGCCACCCGATCCTCCTAGCCGGCGGCGCTTGTGGCACTTTGGCGCTGCCGACTGGGAGGCTCTTCGGCAGTACTTCTTTGATTTCCCATGGAATGATTTCTGCTTCCATGGCCGAGGACCCTCGGAGAGTGCTGAACGCATTACCGAGGTAATCCTATCGGGCATGGAAGCATACATTCCATTCTCTTTCTCTCAGACTAATGCTAAAAAATCTTGGTTTACTCACGCCTGTTCTACTGCTGTCCGCAATAAGGAGGAAGCATTCAAACGGTACCGACGCCTTAAAACTCAAGACTCTCATTCTTCATATGTTTCTGCCCGGAATCAAGCCAAATCTGTTCTTCGACTTGCCAAACACTCTTTCATCAATAATAAATGCACTGAACTATCCAACTCTAGCTCTTCCCAAGCTTTCTGGCATCTAGCCAAAAACCTCTCCAACAATTTCTCTTCCTCGTCTTTCCCTCCCCTTTCCCACTCTGATGGCACAACCATCACTTCTTCCTCTGACAAAGCTAAACTCTTCGCTCAAACTTTTGCTAGAAACTCCACCTTGGATGATTCCGGTGCTATTTCTCCCTCTCCGCCCTCCTCTCTCTTACTTATGCCTAATATCCTAATCTCTTCTAAAGATGTACTTTCTACCCTCTCTGGGCTTAACACTAATAAGACGTACGGTCCGGACGGTGTTCCTCCTGTTGTTCTCAAAAACTGTGCTTCCGTGCTGACTCCCTGCCTAGGCAAACTCTTTCGTCTCTGTCTATCCTATAACGTCTTCCCTTCATGCTGGAAGTTTGCTCACATTCAACCTGTCCCAAAGAAGGGTGACCGCTCTCAACCCTCCAACTATCGTCCAATTGCTCTTATCTCTTGTCTTTCTAAAGTTTTTGAAACTATTCTTGCTTCCAAATTTCTTAAGCATTTCTCTTCTCATAATCTGCTCTCAGATCGCCAGTATGGCTTCCTTAAGGGTCGCTCTACTGGTGATCTTCTTTCATATCTTACTAACTCTTGGTCATCCTCCTTTCGGGACTTCGGTGAGACTTTTTCTATTGCACTAGACATATCGAAAGCCTTCGATAGAGTCTGGCATAAATCTTTAATTTCTAAACTACCCTCCTTCGGTTTCTATCCCTCCATCTGTGCCTTTGTCTCTAATTTCCTTTCCGGCCGTTCCATAGCTGCGGTTGTGGACGGCCATTGTTCACTTCCTCACCCTATAAACTCTGGTGTTCCTCAGGGCTCTGTCCTATCTCCTATTCTCTTTCTAATTTTTATAAATGATCTCCTTAACTGTACCTTAATTCCCATCCATTCATACGCAGACGACTCAACCTTACACTACTCCATTAGTTTTTCAGAACGCCCCAGCCAGCAATCCCTCAACGACAAACGTAATGAAGCCATAGAACTCTTAAATTCTGATCTAAATACTATTTCCAATTGGGGCAGAGAAAACCTTGTTAACTTTAATGCTTCCAAAACCCAATTTCTCCATCTATCTACCCGTCAGGATCTCCCAGCGGACTATCCCTTATTCTTCAACAATACAAAAATCAACCCTTCATCTTCTCTCAATATTCTTGGTGTCTCTTTTTCTTCTGCTCTCATTTGGAAGGACCATATTACCAGTCTTGCTAAGGCAGCCTCCCAGAAGCTGGGTGTGCTCAACCGCCTTAGGGGGTTCTTTTCCCCTGCACAGCTTCTTGCTCTGTACAGGGGCATAGTGCGCCCTTGTATTGAGTATTGTTCACATGTGTGGGGAGGTTCCTCTCACACCGCTCTCCTAGACAAAGTTGAAAGGAAGGCCTTTCGTATCATTAACTCCCGTCCACTCACCAACTCTCTGCAATCTCTCTCTCTCCGCCGCAATGTTGCATCTCTCTCGCTATTCTATCGCTACTATAATAATCAGTGTTCCTCAGAGCTATCCCAGTGCATACCACCTCCTTTACGTAGGGCACGTGGTACCCGTCTTGCAACTCAATCCCACCCCTACTCTGTGCAACTCTCCAACCCAAGAGTGAAACGTTACTCTCAAACTTTCTTCTACTCTACATCTGAGCTCTGGAACTCTTTCCCAGAATCAGTCTTTCCCTCTTCCTATGACTTAAATTGCTTCAAACTCTGTGTGTCCAGGCATTTTGGCTCGAACGTCCCTTGATTTTGGCCCTGTCACTCTTTCAACTATGGGGGAGGCACTCGCTATAGGCAGTTATGCCTTTTGCCTCCCTCAATCACATAGAAAAAAAAAAAAAAAAAAAAAAAAACGTTCAGCACTCTCCGAGGGAAGCAAACTGGAAGGGCCACTGGAAGCAAAAGTCATTCCATGGGAAATCAAAGAAGTACTGCCGGAGTGGTTATTTGTTTGTCCAGTTATTAGTATATTATTATTATTTTTTTTGTATTTCCTCGTTAGACCTCCATCAAACTTAAAAACAAATAAAATAGACCCCCCTGCAAGATAAATTTGTACATATTTCGGTAGAAAAATGTCCCAGCCAAAGGCCGTTTCCTCTTAAAATTACAGGCTCGCTATCCAGGAAATAAATCGACACCTAAATGGCACGAAAGGTCTTAAAATTTACATTTAAATGTGGCAAAAGGTGTTAAAATCACCAATAAATGGGCTGAACGTCTTTAAATATTTAAGTTAGATACCTCAGACGAAATTATTCAGCTTAGGAACTACCTGACAAGCGTTAGATGATTGTGTCGTCTTTATATATAGCTCTTTTACCCTTTGAGGAAAGTCATTAATAAAGTCACCTGTCTAGCCTACCTACCGTATAGTAGTCCAGTTAGTTTCGTATTTAGGCTAGAAGTTTTCTTTAGGTAAAACCCTCCTGTTTCTACCTTTGGTCTTCAGTTTTCTTTATTATTACCTAATACAATTCAGCCAGTCTCTCCCTAAATTAAACGTTATTTCAAAATCTATATATAATTATCTATGAACAGTCTTTGTCCAAATCCTGTCCATCATCATGAGACTTAAGGAGAAATTTTCACTTTCGGAATTTTTTTCTGGATCCCCTTCTCCCTCATGTTTAGTCCCATTAGTTTCTGGATCCCCTTCTCCCTCATGTTTAGTCCCATTAGTTTTGATATTTTAAGATATTCACCCAATTAGATTTGTGTTGTAAGACCATTCGCCCCATTTCTGTCAATTATAAGACCTTTCGTGCCATTTAGGTGTAGATATTTTCCAGACAAGCGATGTAATTTAGGAGGAACCGGCCTTTGGGCGGGAAATATTTTGTGCCGAAAAATGTACATATTTATCTTAAGGGAGATTTCCACTTGAGGGATTTTTTCTTGACTCCTTTCTCCTCATGTTTAGCCCCATTGTTTTTCTAATTTTAAGACGTTTGCCCCATTATTTTGACGATTTTAAGAACTTTCAACCATTTCTGTCAATTTTAAGACACTTTCGTGCCATTTAGGTGTCGATTTTTTCCTGGCGAGCGATAGCGAGCCTGTAATTTAAGAGCAATCGGCCTCCGGCCGGGACATTTTTCTACACGAAAAATGTACAAATTATCTCTAAAAGGGGGTCTAGGGGGTGTAATTTTAAGCTTTATGAAAACGTAGGGAACAAACTAAATACCTCCCCCTTAAAGGGAGATTTTGGGGGTATTTTCGTAAGCTTGATATAAGCTTAGGGAGCACACTGAAAACCTCCTCTTAAATCCTCAAAGTAAGAATAGAGACAAGTATAGAAAACTATAAACCAAAGACTTCCACACGTCGCCTCTCAAATGGTCTCCATTGCTCTCTCCATCATTGACAATTCCCCTGCCTCACTCTCCAGACCACAAATGCCCACATCAATTAACAGTGATAATAGAGGGGCACGGGAACAGTTCCCTCTGAACATCCCCACCATCTATACGTGGCTTAGGTTATTCTTAATCTGTCTTCTATTCAACAGCTGAGAGCTCTGGAACTATATCCCAGTATCAGTCTTTCCCTCATTCTATGGCTTAAGTGGCTTCAAACTCAGTGTGTCCAGGCATTTTGGCTCGAACGACCCTTGATTTTTGGGCCTGTCCACTTTTTCAACTCTGGGGGAATCACTCGTCACAGGGCAGTTCTGCCATTTGTCTCCTTCACTCACATAGACAAAAAGGTCAAGGATCATCTGCCTGTTATAACCTGATTTAATGTAACTATATAATAACCAAGCATCATAAAATATTTATACAGTGAGAAAGTGCGAGAGAGAAAACAGCACAGTAAGGAGACAGAGACAGAGAAATGAAACACAAAGAGAGGAAAGGAACATTGGGAGAGAGAGAGAGAGAGAGAGAGAGAGAGAGAGAGAGAGAGAGAGAGAGGTCATCGGCAGAACCTGGAAATACAAACGAAGGCCATTATAGAAAGAATGAACACACAACATCGGAGTTAACATTTACCGTAGCTAATTAACACCTTATTAGCGGCCTAGGCGGTTTATTTATTTGTACCTTGCCCAGCGGGGTGTTTTTAGCCAAAATAGGGCTGTTTACGTGATCATTTTCATGCCTAAATAAGACCCAGAACGTAAAACAAGTATCTATCCCTGAAAGGGCATAAACAGAGCTTTCGAATGACACCATAACGATCCTTTTATGATGGCTAGTTTTCTTGCAACAACCGTGCAACGCGAGTGCAAAAAGCATGTAATTAGGCACTTTCCCCATACAATTCCGTATATAGCGAGTGAGAGAGGGAGGGAGGAAGTGGATTCGTGTCAGTAGGTTCGCCGCGGTGGTCTGGAGCAGTCATTACGCTCGCTACTCTCCTGCCACCTTACTTGTCCTCTCTCTCTCAGCAACATTACGTGCTGAAATTGCCACACGACCTATGTCGAGCGCCGCCACACATAGTCCAGCTTTATTTAACTCGACTTATGTTGCGCGCCGACAGTTAAGGGTTAAGGAACAAAGGAATGAGATATAGCCAGAATAAATTAATAAAACGTCTCCCTCACTGAATATATTTGTTTTACTCTAATGGCTTTCTTGTGATGTGTAGTGGACCGAGAAGAAACATCATTTATGCAAAGAAAAGAAAGAACAAAAGGGAGGGAAAAAGAGAGTGATGAGTATATAATAGGTGGAGGAAGAAGACAGAGTAGAGGAGAGGAGGAGTTGAAAGTAGGTGTAGGGTCAGAGAGGTACAGTATATTACACAGTATGGTATATAGACACTACACATATATATTACTGTAGATACGCAGGCTGCACAACTACCTAAATATTACACAGTATGGTAATGGTATATAGACACTACACATATATAGTACTATACTGTAGATACGCAGGCTGCACAACTACCTAAATATTACACAGTATGGTATATAGACACTACACATATATATTACTATACTGTAGATACACAGGCTGCACAACTACCTAAATATTACACAGTATGGTATATAGACACTACACATATATATTACTATACTGTAGATACACAGGCTGCACAACTACCTAAATATTACACAGTATGGTATATATACACTACACATATATAGTACTATAGATACGCAGGCTGCACAACTACCTAAATATTACACAGTATGGTATATAGACACTACACATATATAGTACTATACTGTAGATACGCAGGCTGCACAACTACCTAAATATTACACAGTATGGTATATAGACACTACACATATATATTACTGTAGATACGCAGGCTGCACAACTACCTAAATATTACACAGTATGGTATATAGACACTACACATATATATTACTGTAGATACGCAGGCTGCACAACTACCTAAATATTACACAGTATGGTATATAGACACTACACATATATAGTACTATACTGTAGATACACAGGCTGCACAACTACCTAAATATTACACAGTATGGTATATAGACACTACACATATATAGTACTATACTGTAGATACGCAGGCTGCACAACTACCTAAATATTACACAGTATGGTATATAGACACTACACATATATAGTACTATACTGTAGATACGCAGGCTGCACAACTACCTAAATATTACACAGTATGGTATATAGACACTACACATATATAGTACTATACTGTAGATACGCAGGCTGCACAACTACCTAAATATTACAAAGTATGGTATATAGACACTACACATATATAGTACTATACTGTAGATACGCAGGCTGCACAACTACCTAAATATTACACAGTATGGTATATAGACACTACACATATATAGTACTATAGATACGCAGGCTGCGCAACTACCTAAATATCGGTACACTAATAATTGCATCAAATTCTTGAAAGCTGACAATGGTTATGATTTAGTTTGTTTTACAATAATTTTATCTACAACAAAAACATTTTCCATACAAGATAAATACATTAACACATAACCTTTAATGACACAAAATACATTAATATTTTATATATACCGTTTTGCTCTGACCTGAATCAAAACGATACCGTATACAAATTGTGATTGTTGCCAATCATTGGTCAGTATGTTTTTATTATAATATCTATAACTGTATTTAATTGAGATGCCCCTGCATATCAAAGACTTGGTAAATGAACTCGATGAAATGTGGCGATGATTTTTATACAGCATGTATTTCAGGACAGTTAATGTATTTATTCATTTTAGGTGGGTAGAGTAGGGACACGACTAATGTTGTTGCCTTTTGGCTCGCAGGTACACTCACGCGTACTAAAAGTTGCTCAGGGGTGGGGCCTTCCTTCCCCTACTCCACCCTGGACAGGTGGAAGGGGGGAGTCGGGTCCACGTCTACTCCCACCTTCCACCCCCAAACTATCCCAACTCCCCCACCTTCCTTCTCTAGCTGGCAGTTAGTGATTAGCGACGATTGGTTTCATTCATTGTAAATTATTATTAAACTATCATTACAGATGCTTACAATGGCCAAAATTTAAAATTTATTAGGAATATATTAATAATACTTTATAATTGTATTATCAAAATGAGTCTCTATACACAACTTGGGTTACAAGAATCTCATTTGTAGTGATCTTCTCTCTCTCTCCCTCTCTCTCTCTCTCTCTCTTGACATGCAGGATTCGAAGTTGCATAATAAATCGTAGGTAGTGTCCACCATTCTTTAACTGTCTTCGTGGCGCAATGCATAAGGTGTTGATTTTCGGTGTGAGCGTCCTGGGTTCGAATCCACGGACTGCCACATGTGTGTTAAATTTCATTAATCGATTTTAGGAGTAGAGTTGGTTGTTGGATAGAACATAATAATTAACACCGCAGACTACGAGGTCAGTTCATTTAAGTTTGGAAAATATGTAATGGGTTTGACAATGTGGATCATAGCAAATTGTTTAGCCTCAATATAAATACAATACGCATCCATGGCTGGCAGTTAGAATTGAAAAGGTTCACCACTAGTATCTGTGGAAACTGTTTCCCATTTAAGATCTCTTCTACCTGTAACAATCTTTCCTCAGAAGTTTTAAAAAATTCCTCAGTTGAGCAGTTCAAGAAGACAGTAGTCAGTAGATAGTATTTTGCACATTGTAAGGAGTGTAGTGCACTGAACAATGTCTCTCCTTCCACTTCGAATATTTCCCCAAAATGGACTGCAAGGTCTTTGAGATACTAACTATTCCTTGTAACTCTCTCATAGCACACACTTTCTACAACCAAGATATAACGGGTCTGAATGGGTTATACTTCCCTTTATTAGTGTGTGAGATGAATTTTGCCTGCATTCTATACACAGAGAGGAGAGTTGATGGGTTTTGTAGAGGTGAGAGGGTGGGATCACAGATAGAGACAAAGAAGGGGGAAGTGAGAAGGCGAGCCCTGCTACTCAAGGGCTCGATATTCAAACCTTACTAAACATGAACACTGACTTTGATCGTAAGATGTATCGAGTTCTACATATAATTGATTAAAAAATAGCCTAATATAATTAAATACAGACCGGTAATAGTGCAGTATGTATGGTATTAAATAAATGGGAGAAATTGATTGAAATTATGAACGAAACAACCAATAACAGTCGCAAAACTATTCCAGCCCATGTTTGCCTTTAGTCCTATCCTTTTATGATATAAACGCCCGATTGTGTAATTATTTTGAGAAACTAGGATTAGATCGTAGAGGTCACGTTGATGTGTATTGTAATAATGGTGAACATAATATCCTGAATACTGTACGAGATTGGATTTAATTATGGTATAATATTCAAATCACATCGTATACAGTAGTGCAATGAGAGAGAGAGACAAACACACGCAGAGAGCGAGAGAGAGAGAGAGAGAGAGAGAGAGAGAGAGAGAGAAGCACAAGACCAATACAGCCAAGATTCGTGTAACCCACGTTGTGTATAAAAACTAATTTTGAGAATACAATTATAAAGTATATTGTAGTAATACATTCCTAATAATTATTAAATGTTGGCCATTGTAAGCATGTGCAATGATGGTTTAACAATTATTTGCAATGCATGAGAACAATCGTCGCTAATCACTAACTGCCAGCTAGAGAAGGAAGGTGAGGGAGTTGGGATAGTTTGGAGGTGGAAGGTGGGGGTAGACTTGGACCCGACTCTCCCCTTCCACCTGCCCAGGGTGGAGTAGGGGAAGGAAGGCCCCACCCCTGAGCAACCTTTAGTACTCGTGAGTGTACATACACATACATACATACATGCATACATACATACATAAAATGTGTTGTTCTATGTGAGTGAGTAAGACAAAAGGCAAAACTGCCTGTGGCAAGTGCCTTCCCCAGAGTTGAAAGAGTGACAGGGCCAAACTTAAGAGACAAACGGAGTTTGAAACAATTTAAGTCATAGGAAGAGGGAAAGATGGATTCTGTGAGAGAGTTCCAGAGTTCCTCTGTTGAATAGAAGACAAATTGAGAATAACATTTCACTCTTGGATTGGAGAGTTGCACAGAGTAGGGGTGGGATTGTGTTACGAGACGGGTGCTACGTGTTCTACGAAGAGGGGGTGGAATACACTGAGAGAGCTTTGAGGAACACTGATTATTGTAATAGTGGTAGAATAGTGAGAGAGATGCAACATTGCGGCGAAGAGAGAGAGACTGCAGAGAATTGGTAAGTTAATGAAACGGAAGGCTTTCTTTTTTACTTTGTCTAGAAGTGCTGTGTGAGAGGATCCTCCCCACACGTGTGAACAATACTCAATACACGGAGGCACTGTACCCCTGTACAGAGCAAGAAGCTGCGCAGGAATAAAAAAAAAAAACAGAGGCGGTTGAGCATACCCATCTTCTGGGAAGGTGTTTTAGCTAGAGTAGTAATCTGATCTTTCCAAAAGAGACACCAAGAATATTAACCCGTACAGCCCCAGCGACGCGCCTGGCGCGTCGGCGATGTATGTAACGCACAGCCCCAGAGACGCGCCTGGCGAGTCACCCTAATTTCCCCTAATTGCGCCAACCGTAACCTCAGGTGTAGCCACGCAAGAGGGCTCAGATTTGTATGGGAACTGTGTACGTATCCCACGCAACCGTGCCGATGGTTGAAAACTCTCAAAGTCCACGTGCGTGCGCGCGAGCGCGCAATAACCTGGTTTTTTGGGATAATTGCCTTCAATTTTTTACTCTTATAAAATCCGTTTTCGGGGGCTCTGTAGGACCATTTTTTAAGCTTTTTGAGCGGTTTTTCGTGGTTTTTCCTTCATTCCTAACCCATTCGCTATTGTTTCTGGAATAAAACCATTTTTTGAAAACCGGCCGGGTTCTGGTGCGCAAACATTACAAAACTAGCCGGGGCTCCACGGGTTAAGAGAGGATAAAGGGTTAATTTGTATGCTGTTGAAGAGTAGGTCATAGTTTTCTGGTAGGGGGAGATAGGTAGACAGATGGAGAAATTGAGTGTTGAAAGCATTGAAAGTAACAAGGTTTTCTCTGCCCCAATTAAAGATAGTAGAGAGAACAGAAGATAGGTGCTATATGGCCTCGATCCTTATGTGAGTTTTGGAATTCCTGCTGTGAGTGTTGTTGTGGAAGGTTAGTCAAATAGTGTAATGTAGAGTCATTAGCTGGATGGGGCTGGAGGTGCAGTTGAGAAGGTCATTAATGAATAATAGGAAGAGAATTGGAGATGGGACAGAAGATTGAGGAACACCGGAGTTGATAGGTTAAGGAAGTGAACAGTGGCCATCCACAACCGTAGCTATGGAATGGCCAGAAAGGAAATTAGAGACCGAGACACAGATGGAGGGATAGAAACCGGAGGAGGGTAGTTTGTAAATAAGAGATTTGTGCCAGATTATATAGAAGGCCTTCGATATGGTTTAGCGCAACAGAAAAAGTCTCACCGAAGTTCCGAATGGAGGATGACCAAGAGTTAGTATGATAAGAAAAATATCACCAGTAGAGCGGCTCTTAACCTCTCTGCGGCGCACAGGGGGTTTTCTACAGGGTAAGACTGTGCGCACCTATGATGATTTTGGGACCTATTGCAAATTTCGATAAAAAGTACATCATCGTGTAGGGAATGTTTGCGTGCATCGGCCCATATATATTTGACCCCCCAAAAAATGTCTGGGGGGGTGGGGGAACGGTCCGTAGTTGAAAAATGTGGAGCGAATGGCACCGCGCGGCTAGATTGTCATCGAGCGGCGAGATTTCCCTGCCGAATATTTACGCGCGCAGGGGATAGAAGGAGAGGGAGGAGGGGGTGGGTTACCGCGTATTATCACGTATATGTCCATTTTTGAGCCCTTTTAGGCTATGTAGAGTATGTATACGTGTGTAGGCCACCCATATAGCAATGAATATGCCTCAGAGTGACCAAAAATTGCAATATATAAGGGAATTATAAGAGAATTTTTAGGCGGGAATGAAGATGTGTTGGAGGTTTGGCGGCAATTTATGAGCTGAGAGTGTGGTTTACGCCATACATATCACGTATATCTTGTACGTAGAGCACTGTCATGCTATAATACAGACTTGTACGTATGTATACGTGCCATATATCAAAATATATACCGCATATTGACCAATTCATGCGATATTTACGCACATTATCAAAGAGTTTCTATGCGTGAACCAAGGTGTGAGTGAGTTGTGCTGGGAATGAAAGGGGGAGAGGGTGTGTTACGCCATAAATATCACTTAAATCTTGTATTTAGAGCACTGTCATGCTATAATAAAGACGTGTACGTATGTAGGCGTCCCACATAACAAGGAATATACCGCATATAGCCCAATTGATGCGATATTTACGCAAATTGTGAATGTGTTTCTAGCAGACGGAAGCCTGAAAGGGTGGGTTGGGGGTGGGTGGATGGGAGGGAGGGAGGGAGGCATGCAGGGGTGCAGGGAGGGAGTGAGTGAGTCGTGAAGAGAAGGAAGGCAGGCAGATCTCTAGATAGATAACCAGCTGTGTGACAATTGTGAAGGCGCCCGAGGCGTATGGATGCTTGGGATTTTGAACCTTATGTCTTCCAGGTGTCTGGTGTTTGTTGCCACCAAGAGTTTTACAATAACATGAGTCAGGAATGGAGAGAGAGAGAGAGAGATAGATAGAAACTGAGACATGCGTATGTCGTACGTATAAATGGACTTCAGAATTGCATTTTTATGCAAGCAGACATTGCATTTTAGACACATGTGAAGTACCACAGAAACATGTAGGCCATTGACTGTCAATAAAGTACTATATTATAGACCACCAGCGACGGTGGTCAGTAAACACGTGCAGATTGCCTTTTGCGATAAAGGGCTAAATATAGAATGGTGTCTCCTTACACTTGCGAAAGGGTAGATTGCCACCAAAGAAACGTTTACTTATTTATTTCCAAGTAATATGCAATCTAAATGTATATTCGAGACCTACTGCAATTATTTGTATGACAGTCATGACTATGTATAATCCAATATACGCGCGTAGGCGAGACATAAGAAAGCTGGTTGAGCAATTTTCGACACCCACACAGTTATTATTCTTTTTTATTTACAATATTATACAATACAAATGTATTTGTGAAGAGTATTTTATCCATTATTGTATTTATACAAATTTTGTTCCCAGACAGAGCTGCTGTGGCTGGTGTAGCTGGGGCATAAAGGGAGCGGCAAGGGTCACCGCTTGACTGTGTGAAAATGAGTGGAGTCGCACTGAGAGGGGCAATTTTGCTGAATGTTTTGGCAATTTTGGACAGAATAAAGTTATATAATTACTAATTCTTGACAGAGACAAACTTTTATAAACCTTGGCTTGATATAATTGATAATCCCATCAATTTACAAACGTAAATTGGTGGGATAATTCATTTTTTTTTGTATATTGTCATTTCGATTGTAGACACGAAGTTTTGAATGATATTTGGTATGAGCTCCAGTTGGTAAGGTCGCGGACTGGAAAACTCAAAGTGTGCTAGGGTTGTGTGATCGAATCCAGGAGGGGGTTATGGGGAAGGTTTTATATTGTCTAGAACATTTTTGATAAATTTTTTTTTTTACAAGATCATGCCATTGTATTCAATAAATATGAAATATTCATAGAATATATCATATTGTAAGAATACAATGACATGACCTTGTGTTTTTTTTTTTTATTGTTTTATTTTATTATCTTAGTAGGTTTGACAGGATTTGTTGAAACATATTTATTTGTGTACAATTCATTTGAGGTAAGAAAATAATTATATACACATGACTTTGGCTAATAACAAACATATATATTGATATACTAAAAAAATAAGGCATATTACATGTAAATCTTTGAAACTTATAAACTAAATAATGAAACATACAATTATATAATGTAAAAGCTATATCACAGGGACATCTTTGGAACTTATACATTATATAATATATATGTTACATTATGAGGTAGCGTGATCAATTAGGTCAGGTCAGGTAAGGTAGGGCGCGAGTCCAGGACAGGGCTGGGCAGGGGGCGAGTCCAGGGCAGGGCACGGGGCGAGTCCAGGGCAGGGCAGGGCAGGGCAGGGCAGGGCAGGGCAGGGCAGGGCAGGGCAGGGCAGGGCAGGGCAACACTCAATAATTTTTGAAGGTGTGGTAGTCCCTGAAGCAGTCACCCAGGCAGAGTGGAACTTTGCACTCTGCGCACATTGAGGTGACTCTTTTTGGGACATGGGGTTTCCTGACACTGGAGCTGCAGATGGTGCACTGCACCTGCCTGTGACGAGTGCCAATCAGCTCGGTGTTGGTTAGGTAGTGTCTTTGGACACCCACCTGGACTCGGTCAGGAACGTGACCCCCACGCCATGCCGTACGTCTGTGAGTGGTGGTGCCATACTTCTCCAGGAGTTGGTATGAGACGTTGTACACGAACTCCCGGAATTTAAGTTTCTGGTTTGGGGCCATATTCTTTTTGACCAACCACAAGTTGTAGGCGTTCAGCATCGTTATGTCAACAAGGTGGAGGAAGAGCTTGTGATACCACTTCACAGTCTTCCTCAGACACTCAACGCCTGACAGCTGACAGTCAGACTTGTCCACCATGCGCATGTTTTTGGTGTAGTCCACTACCATGTCGGGCTTGTAGATGGTCTTCCTGGTTCGGTAGTGGATTTTGCCAGAATCCATCTGGGCACCTGTGTGGACGGTGGAAAGCAGGTGGACGTCTCGCTTATCCTTCCACTTCAGGGCTATCACTTTCCCACACTTCTCGAGCTGCTTGAATTTCTGCCCCTTTCATCGCTTTCTTCGCACATGCCTCTCGCGGTGTTCCTGGGCCAGGTCGTCTTCTGAAGGTGTGTCACTGGAGGAGGCATCTGTGAGAGGAATGACATCACCTGTGAATTTTGGCATAAACTTTCTTGTCTTTCTGACAGTCCCACATGACCCCGTTTGGTTGTCATGAAGAAACTGGCAGAGAGCAGGAGAAGTATACCAGTTGTCAGTGTAGATGATGTGGCCTTTGCCCAGGTAAGGTGCCAACATTTTCCTGACGATGGCACCTGACATGCCCATGGGGTCATTGGCAGCGGCTTTCGGTATGTCAATGTCAGTGCCTGTGTACACGATCATGTCAAGCACTATTCCAGTTTCGCAGTCACACAAAACGAAGAGCTTGATTCCGAACCTATGCCTTATCAAGGGGATATACTGTTTGAAAACAAGACGTCCTTTGAAGAGCACGAGCGACTCATCAATCACCAAATTGAGGAAGGGGTAAAAGTATTTCCTATACCTCTCCAACAACATGGTGAACACATTCCGAACTTTCCATATCCTGTCAATCCTGTTAGGATTTTCGTTGTCTGCAAAGTGCATAAATCTTAGCAGCAACAAAAATCTGTCACGAGTCATGAACTTATTGAAAGTTGGGGTGGCGATGAGAGGGTCGTGCTTCCAATATTGTTGCAACACATGCTTCTTGATCAGAGGCATGAGGAACAACAAGGCAAAGAACGTCATAAATTCTTCCACAGTCGTATCCACCCAGCCTCGTATTCTCGCTTTTGGAGAAAGGACGTCCAATCTGCCAAACACCCACCTGTAGTAGGCGTTTGTTTGGGCAACGATGTACGTCATTACCTCCATATCGAAAAAAGCGAGGAAGAAGTCGCTTTCGTTCGCTTGATCGTCACAGGGCCAGTCGTCAGTTGTTCCTGACGTCCGAGGATTGAACTGGGGCACGTCAGGTACAAAATTGACCCCGTCAGACCAATCGAACGAAGGCAAGCCAGGGATCGGAATGTCGTCTGCGTCTGCTTCATCGTCTGAAATATCGCTTCCATGGTCGCGATACAGCACTTCATCATCACCCTCCTCTTCACTAGACAGACGATGACCTTCCTCATTTTCGTCACCGACGTCTGACTCACTCCCACTGTCCACTCCCAAATCCCCCCACCCTTGGTCCCGTGCTAGGGCTTCGTCGTCAAAACCTGGGCTGCCAATGTCCTGCGAATCACCATCAAACAGCAGGGCGGCATATTTTGATGGTGTCAGAGTTTTCCGGGTCACTTTTGCACGCGAGGGTGTCTTATGGACAGGGACAGCAGAGGTGGCGGCAGGGGCGGCGGCAGGGGCGGCGGCAGGGGCAGCAGTGGTGCGTGGCCTTGATGGCAAGATGATGGTGGTGCCTGTCGCCCTTCTCTCTGTTCCTTGGGCAGGGGAGGCAGGGGCAGCAGGGGCAACAGGGGCAGCAGGGCCACCAGGGACAGCAGGGCCAGCAGTCACTTTCCCTCTCCCTTTCCCCTTCCCCTTCCCCTTCCCTGTTCCTTGGGCAGGGGCGGCAGGGGCAGCAGGGGCGGCAGGGGCAGCAGGGGTGGCAGCGGCAGCCGGGCCAGGGGCGGCGGCGGCAGCCGGGCCAGGGGCGGCGGCTGGTGGTGGTGGTGGTGGTAGGGGCACTGTGGCTGACGTACGGGATCTTTTCCCTACGCCCGTGCCTTTAATTTTTCCTGCCCCCGCAGGTTTTGCAGCCCTAGGGCGGCCTCCTGCATCGCTGGTACCGGTGGCAGGGGTGGCAGGGGTGGCAGTGGTGGCAGTGGTGGTAGTGGTGGTGGTAGTGGTTGTTGCAGTGGCCTGGGTCGTGGTGGCAGTGTCCCGAAAGACCAATGACCTCTGTGCCATTGCCCTGCATGCACGTGTTTTTTGTGCTTTGGGTGCTGGTGTTTCGTCCTCAGAGCTGTAGGGCGTGTCGTACTGGTAGCTAGGGTCTTTGGCAGCCACCCTCTGCCTTCCACGGCGGCTAACACCACCAGAAGGAGGGCTGGTTGTGTCATCAGGGAGCGAGCGTGAGGGACGTGTGGGCTCCATGACTAGTGCGTGGTTACTGGCGCGGTGGTGCTTGCACGAGTGCGGGGCGAGCGTTTGGCGGGGTGGTATCGAGAGTTGACATGTAGTACTATATCCACACCAATTTTCAGCCGCCTGACTATTAACGCGCGGTTTTGGTACGCGTTCAAAAGCTCTGCTCTTAAGAGTCTCCCCACAGTGCGCCGGGGGAACTCTTAAGAGTCTCCCCGCAGCTCCCGGGTTAAGGAAGCCATACTGGCGGTCTGAGAGTAGGTTATGGGAAGATAAATGCTTAAGAAATGTTGAGGTAAGAATAGTTTCAAAAACTTTCAGTATGCAAGAAATGAGAGCAATTGGACGATAGTTGGATGGTTGATAGCGATCACCCTTCTTCGTGACAGGTTGAATGCGAGCAAATTTCCAGCAAGAAGGGAAGACGTTAGAGGAGTGACAGAGACGGAAAAGTTTGCCTAGGCAGGGAGTCAGCACGGAAGCACAGTTTTTGTGTACAACAGGAGGAACACTGTCCGGACCGTATGCCTTCTTAGTATTCAGCCCAAAAAGTGTGGAAAGTACATCCTTGGAAGAGATTATGATTTTAGGTATAAATAGTTGGAGAGGGAGGACTAGCACCGGAATCATCCAAAGTGAGGTATTTAACGAAAGTGTTAACGAAGAGTTCAGCTTTGTTAGAGGAAGAAGTGACGATAGTGCCGTCAGAGTGGAAAAGAGGAGGAAAAGGCACACATGCATACATATATACATATTGGATCAACAACTGTCCCGTTTCGTCCATGTATACAACAAACTTTACTAATTTAAGCTAAACAAGTATGATAGCTATGAAATAAGTCGATGTCTAAAATACACTTATAATTCAGAAGTTTATTTTTAATGTTAAATATAGTGTGCCGTGAAAGGTCAATGCTACATTATTTATTGATTGTCATTACCGTAGATTAATAACACACACATACACGCTCACGCACACGCATAAACGACACAAGTTACAATACATAAAGCAACTCACAACGACCATTCTCAACACATTATAACAAAACTCTTTACAAAAACTGACGATTATCAGCAACCATAGCCCCACTTCTCTGTACTGCTGTTCACTAAAACCCGTTTAAAATGTTTGGGTGAATTCCTGCCACACTGGTATGTAATCCCTTCATATTATTCTGCACCCAGTTCTGATCGTCCATACCACATCCCTGAGGTTAACCCCACATATCCATCTCGCCATTCTCTTCTCATTCAGTTCCATTCTATTGATATCCTCTGCTTTAACCGGCCACGTCTCCGAGGCATAGGTCATCGCACTTCTAACACACAAGGTATACACTTTCCTCTTAAGGTGAAGTGGGAGTCCTTTCCTGGCCAAGAGTGGCAACAGCTCTCTAAACTTCCCCTAGGCACCTCTGACTCCAGCAATGGAGCCAGCTTCAGCGCCACCTCCGACGGAAACCGTATCGACAAAATAGCAATTTTGTTAACACACTCTAGCATTACACTGTTGAAATCAAGACTAACAGGCAGGTCATTGAACATAAGTTCTCCCTTGCACACTGCACATTCAAAGTCTATGATTCTTGTCAAAGGTCCTCTAGCCCCACTACATCTCTTGTGTACCCAGTCACTACAGATGCAACATTGAATCGAGTTACTTCCCACCCCCTTCCCATATATTGCGCATGGATAGTCGCCGCTTCTTTCCATAGTTCCGTGCCCTACCCCACTAATCATGACCTTTGTTTTATATATGTTAATTCTTAGACCCATGTTTGCCATACCCTCACTCCATTTTTAAAATATTGCCGCTGCTTCCTGCACACTATCTGCGGTAAGAACTAAGTCATCTGCATTTTATAACTCCCATGGGAGTCCTGTCCTAAAGTCAGTTGACAGAGCCTCCAGGACCAAAACAAACAGTAATGGCTAAGCAATGAACCTTGGTTAACTCCATCTTTCACTGGAAACTCTTCACTCAGAACCCCATTCACTCTAACTGCTGCATGTGACCCATCATACATTATCATTATCACACACACCAACCACTCTTCTACTCCGATTTCTCATAGCCCACTGCATTACTTCCCTTGGCACCCGGTATAAAGGCCTTCTCCAGATCTAAAACAACTAGGTGTAACTCCCTGTTTTTCTCTAAGAACCTCTTTTGTAATTGCCTAAAAATGAAGATAGCGTCAGTTGTGCCATGTCCCGGCATAAATCCAAACTGCATGTCACTGATGGCAACACTTTTCCTGATCATGCATTCAAAGACCCTTCTGCTGACTTTCATGGCTTGGTCGAGCATTTTCAAACCCCTATAATTTCCCCTGTCTAAGGAATCACCCTTGCCTTTGTATGTTTTTACTATCACACTTTTCTGCCATGCATCAGGATGTTTGTCCTCCTTTATGATAGCATTAATCAGTTCTGTGACCAATTTTACCCCAATATCTCCAGCTGCTTTTAGCATCTCGGCGACAATGCTGGAGCTCCCAGCGGCTTTCCCGGACTTCATTCTATCTATAGCACTTTTAACGGTGTTGTACTCTATCAAAGGCAGGGGGCCTTGTACTGGGACTGCAGTGCTGAGCTGTTCTCTGTTCCATTCGAACTCCACATTTAGTAGTCTTTCATAATGCTCCTTCCAAGCCTCTCTAATTTAGTTTTCTGTGGAAACAGTCATGCCACTTTCAGTATTTATGCACGACATCCAAGCTAGTCCCTCATACTCTTAGCTAATACATAAATCCCATTGGTATTATTATTGCTACACACTTGTTCTATCACGCTATCCTGTATGGTTTTCTTTGCCCTGCAGACCTCTCTTCTAGCATTATGGTTGGCAAACAGGTATTTTTCCTTGCTGCCACCTTCCTTCCATACTTTGGAACATCTCTTCTTCTCTCTAACTACAGCTTCGACATCGTTGTTCCACCACCAGGAGAACTTATATCTGGGTGGCCACTTTGTTTTGCCAAAGACTTTGCCTGTGGTATCAAGGAGGCTGTGTTCTATAAAGTTATATTTGCTATCAACATCAGCTGGCCTAGCACCCATTCTTCTTTCAATCTCAATCATTTTGCTGTGGAATCTGTCTCTGTAGGCCTACTCCTCATTTTCCAACAACCATACTTTCCTTTTTGGCAGATGTACTTTCTTTCTCACAGGAACTCTGCTTAGGCACTTATCACACACTAGGAGCTTGTGTTGGGGGATGCATTCTTCACCTGGTATGATATTAGTGTCTCTAACCCTTTACCTGTCAGATTTGCTGATCAGGAAGTAGTCTATCTGACTACTGGAGCCACCTGATTCATATGTTATCAGATTGTTCATCCTCTTCCTAAACATAGTATTGCACACCACCATCCCCGTGGCAGCACAGTGCTCCAGTATGTATTCACCTCCCAGGTTCCTTCGGCCATATCCCTGTCCTCCAGGCACACCCTCATATCCGACAGCACATACCCCGAGATGCCCATTCAAGTCTCCTCCAACAATTACTACCTTCCCTTCCTTGCATCCACCAACCACCTCCAGTAATTCATTCTAGAACTGCTCTTTGACAACTCTAAGCCTGATTAGAGGGCATATGCTGATATAACTTCTATAACTCTCGCCCAACTTTCAGTATTAGCAAAATCAGTCTTTCAGTAAACTTTATTTACTTCTATTACACAATCTGCCCACCTCTCTCCCAACAGGAAACCCACCCCTCATGTACCATTTTCATTTCCCTTCCACATGAACTTGAAACGTTAATTTTTTCCAATAATCCACCTCGCACTCACCCCTTTCCACCGGGTCTCCTGTGCACAACATACATCCACTCTGTGTCTCTCTAGCATTTCTGCGATCTCACCCGTTCTCCCCCTCATTGTGCCGTCATTCACACTTCCGAGCCTGAACTTGGGGAAGAATCCGCGGTAGTATCCTTTTGCGATTTTGCATCAACAGACTTGTGAAGGTTCTTATTGGTTTTAGTCATGTTCAGTGTGGGTTGACAACATTGGAAGTCACTATCCCCAGGTATCCAGCTCCAGGCTGCTCCGAGTGGTTGTCACCCAGAGGCCGTCCCAAGAGCTTTACAGGGGTGGGATCTAGGGGCCTCAGGGCACCCCACCAGAACCAACCGCAGGGACGCAATCCGTGCACGCTAACGGCACTACAGCTGGCCCGGTATTATGCGTGATTAGTGATAGGGCAGCCTACCGCTGCTCTACCTCTGGGTTCAGGCCCCTGTACTACTAGATGGAATGTGCAAGTCTGTAAAGGCATTATGCCCTGCACTCTGTAGGAACTCCTGGCTAGGATGCACCCACAGGGGGGCCAGAGTGGGGTCTGAAATTGGTCCCTCCATATTAGCAACCTGCCATTAGGTGAGTTTGAAGCATATTTTACAAAGGGTGCCAGCTGTTGCTAGCCCCCAACCACAGTATATGGCTGTGGGCATAGCCTTTACCCATAGGGGCTTAACCTGCAAGACAGCATTTTTTTTTTTTTTTTTTTTTTCTATGTGATTGAGGGAGGCAAAAGGCATTACTGCCTATAGCGAGTGCCTCCCCCATAGTTGAAAGAGTGACAGGGCCAAAATCAAGGGACGTTCGAGCCAAAATGCCTGGACACATAGAGTTTGAAGCAATTTAAGTCATAGGAAGAGGGAAAGACTGATTCTGGGAGAGGGTTCCAGAGCTCAGCTGTTGAGTAGAAGAAAGTTTGAGAGTAACGTTTCACTCTTGGGTTGGAGAGTTGCACAGAGTAGGGGTGGGATTGAGTTGCAAGACGGGTACCACGTGCCCTACGTAAAGGAGGTGGTATGCTCTGGGATAGCTCTGAGGAACACTGATTATTATAGTAGCGATAGAATAGCGAGAGAGATGCAACATTGCGGCGGAGAGAGAGAGACTGCAGAGAGTTGGTGAGTGGACGGGAGTTAATGATACGAAAGGCCTTCCATTCAACTTTGTCTAGGAGAGCGGTGTGAGAGGAACCTCCCCAGACATGTGAACAATACTCAATACAAGGGCGCACTATGCCCCTGTACAGAGCAAGAAGCTGTGCAGGGGAAAAGAACCCCCTAAGGCGGTTGAGCACACTCAGCTTCTGGGAGGCTGCCTTAGCAAGACTGGTAATATGGTCCTTCCAAATGAGAGCAGAAGAAAAAGAGACACCAAGAATATTGAGAGAAGATGAAGGGTTGATTTTTGTATTGTTGAAGAATAAGGGATAGTCCGCTGGGAGATCCTGACGGGTAGATAGATGGAGAAATTGGGTTTTGGAAGCATTAAAGTTAACAAGGTTTTCTCTGCCCCAATTGGAAATAGTATTAAGATCAGAATTTAAGAGTTCTATGGCTTCATTACGTTTGTCGTTGAGGAATTGCTGGCTGGGACGTTCTGAAAAACTAAGGGAGTAGTGTAAGGTTGAGTCGTCTGCGTATGAATGGATGGGAATTAAGGTACAGTTAAGGAGATCATTTATAAAAATTAGAAAGAGAATAGGAGATAGGAGAGAGCCCTGAGGAACACCGGAGTTTATAGGGTGAGGAAGTGAACAATGGCCGTCCACAACTGCGGCTATGGAATGGCCGGAAAGGAAATTAGAGACAAAGGCACAGATGGAGGGATAGAATAGATAGGTGTGGCGATTTGTGTGGGGTTTGCTCCCCTAGACAGGTTGCCGACCACAACTGAGGAGTCCTGTCTACCTGGATTATGTACGATTGTCTCCCCGAGATGTGTTGCTGACCAAGGCTAATGAGCCCCATCCACCTGACACATTCAAAATAACTGTCAATAATTAAACAAATAGAGTATAATTATACAGTATACATATATAATTATATATATATATATATATATATATATATATATATATATATATATATATATATACACAGTATATATATATACAGTATATATATATATATATATATATATATATATATATATATATATATATATATATATATACATATATATACTGTATTATATAATATATATATATATATATATATATATATATATTTATAAAGTATATATATATATATCCAATAGAAGCATAGACCTCCAGACAAAAGCAATCAATCTCTCTTTGTCTCTCTCTATCAGTGACCCCTGCCATCTGACTCACTCAATCTCTCTCACTCACTCTCCCCCTCCGTTCCATCCCACTCTCATTTCATCTCTAGTTCTCCCTGTAATCACCCTCATGCTCGCTCACTCTCACACACTCTCTCTCTCTCTCTCTCTCTCTCTCTCTCTCTCTCATCCACTGTCACACTCTGTTATTCTCAATCTCACTATCTCTTTCTGTTGTGGAAAAAACAAACCAGTATACAAAACAAACACTCACAACGCACTATAAATACAAGCAGTAAACACTCAAATTTACAATAGAATACTAGAGCAACAACCACTAAACTTGAACACTCCAAACAACTCCAAACACTTGATCACAAAACAAAAAACACAGCAAACTCTACAAATCACTAAATGGCATAACACTCTCCAACAACAACATAACGCAATCCCATGCTGCCATCACAACAACAGACACCATACCTTCAAACAAACACTAAACAAAAATTCTCAATCATTTTTCACAAGTCACCGTGACAATCAACGAATCATCTGACAAAAGCGAAAATTCGATACAGACCTGGACTATGCACCCTTCATTAACAGTCATACAAAGCACATCACCAACAACCTCAAACACTCATCCGCCTGCGGCCCAGACAAAACAAGTAACATACAACTTAGATACCTGGCACCACAAAGCATTCAAGCACTCACCAACATTATCAAACTACAGTTATTCACACAACATAATACCCAACATCTGAAAACATGAAAACATTATCACCACAATCCCAAAAACAAACAAAGACCCAATGCTACCCTCCTCGCACCACCACATCACTTCTCCTTTGCACCCCTCAAAAGTTACCAAATGCCTCATATTACAACTAACCACATCTCACATTCCATAACTACATCACAACATGGCTTTAGGCGACTACAGTTCACAAACACCCTTTTTGATGGCATCAGTTCACTTTTCGTTAGAATTGACATTAGTAAAGCTTTTGATGCCATTACTCGCCACAACCTTACAAACAAAATTCTCAACACAAACATGCACAATAACACGAACAGATAGCTGGCCAACTATCTAGCAGGCAGATGTGCAGATTTGCTGGCCAGCCATCGAACATCAGAAATTTTAGAAATGGAGTCCCTCAGGGATCCGTCTTTTCACCAACACACTTCAACCTATACATGCACAACCTACCCATACCCCACACACGCCAGATACACACAGCCTGTTACACAGACGACATAGCACTCACTACACAACTGGTTCAATGCAAACTAGCCCCAGCCAAATCTACAGCGACCCTTCTCACAAACTGGGCATTGGAACACAGTCATATCCCTCACTTCACCTTAAACAATATCCCCATAACACACACACACACAATATCCTTGGTGTAACATACAATACCTCAATGCCATTTTAGCAACATACTGTATTACAAGCATAAAAAACAAACTGACACCAAGCCTAAACACCCTCAAGTCACATGCCCATACAACATTCGGACATAACAAAGAAGCCACCACCAAAGTATAAAAACTCAATGGAATATGCTAGCCCTGCTTTGTCCTCTAACCTCATTGTAACACATCACAACACCCTACAGACCCTACAGAACAAAGCCCTCAAAATAATCACTGGCTGCGGAACTACCACACCTACAGACCGCCTACACCAGGAAACCAAAGTCTTCAAAATCAAGGATTACCTTGATATGAGAGGCACACATTTTTTTGCTGCAGTCTCCACAAACCAACACCACCCACTACACTACATGGCAGAACATCCACATCGGCCTACATAAAAAAACATCAAAACAACACCTAGCACAAATCATATACAAATCATATACAAATATTGCTTCCACTGCCCCGTAGCCCACCCCAAGCCAGCCTCCAGAAGCATATCCATACTTAAGTCACCCACTGATCCATCCGGTCACTCAAAGACAACAGTCAGCTACATGCACGGCCCCTTGAAGTCATCCCTCAGAAACCCTTATTTCCCGTGAAGACAGAGGCCGTCTGGCTTGGCTGAGATGTGGGTGCCATCCAGCCCTTCTGAGCCTACAGTAGATGACTCAGTCCAGGGCACCTGTCTGGGTTGTAACACAACACCACACATTATCAAACCCATTATGGAAGACAGCATAACACACAACCACTTCAGCCAACAACACAACATACATTCCTTGAGAACATTGTGGGAAACCCTGGTCTCGGCCATGGCCTTCCTTAGGAGCTTGGGGCTATTCGGCCAGGCAGCCTAGGAAACGACTACAGTAAACCCTTGCTAACTCGGACTAATTGGGGGGAGACCACTTCCGAGAAGCCCGATTTTCTGAGATGTCCGAAGTCCGACTTATGTCCGACTTAAGAGAGGGAAAATTCCGAATTAGAAGAGGAAAGTCCGCGTCAAAGAAAATTGAGACTTTTTTTTTTTTTTTTTTTTTTTTTTTTTTTTTTGTACATGTGAAATTTATCATATTAATGACAAAAACAAACCTTATTATGTTTTCAGGGACAGTACAGTACATAGTACTTAATATTAACACAATAATTAAAAGGCACAGGCTTCAATTCATCCTAAAATCACTTAAAACCGAGTGAGAGAACATTGTAAACCGGACACAAATCCCGTTCAACTCGGAAATTTCCGAGATATACAGGGACATTTTGGAGAGGCCGATGCCATTCCGAGAAGTGCGGGTTTCCGGGTTTCCGTTTAGTGGGTTTCCGACTAAAAAGAGTCCGAGTTAGCGAGGGTTTACTACTATTACTAACAACACTCATAATTAAAAGGATGGCCATCTGTATATTTATGTTGTGTTATTTGTTACTGCTTTTGCTATTATATTACTACTATTATTCTTATTATTAGCATTATTAAGTAATATTATTATTATTAGTATGTGCCGTAACTTTTCCTACTCTTATTTACATATATTGCACCATTAGTATTATGTACTCCAATATCGTACACTTTATAAGCTGTTTTTCAGTAATTAAGATACATTTCTAAAACTATAATGGCTTTAGAAGTAATTAGATGTCAAAAACGTCCATTAACTCCGGGACCCTATCATCTGCTAGGTGAGCAAAGTCATCATGTGTTGGGAGACTTACCCAAATAGTCTCGTCCTACACAGGCATCGAAGACAAAGAGAAACGTCTAACATGTCACATAAATTGACTTTTAACGTTTAATGTTACCGTAAATGTTCCAGAAATTACTCAAACTGTCAAGGAAAGCTATCTACAGTATATAGCATAGTGAAGTATACAGTAATGACAGGGTGGGAAGCAATGTTAAAGCTATCTACAGTATATAGCATAGTGAAGTATACAGCAATGACAGGGTGGGAAGCAATGTTAAAGCTATCTACAGTATATAGCATAGTGAAGTATACAGTAATGACAGGGTGGGAAGCAATGTTAAAGCTATCTACAGTATATAGCATAGTGAAGTATACAGCAATGACAGGGTGGGAAGCAATGTTAAAGCTATCTACAGTATATAGCATAGTGAAGTATACAGTAATGACAGGGTGGGAAGCAATGTTAAAGCTATCTACAGTATATAGCATAGTGAAGTATACAGTAATGACAGGGTGGGAAGCTATGTTAAAGCTATCTACAGTATATAGCATAGTGAAGTATACAGCAATGACAGGGTGGGAAGCAATGTTAAAGCTATCTACAGTATATAGCATAGTGAAGTATACAGCAATGACAGGGTGGGAAGCAATGTTAAAGCTATCTACAGTATATAGCATAGTGAAGTATACAGCAATGACAGGGTGGGAAGCAATGTTAAAGCTATCTACAGTATATAGCATAGTGAAGTATACAGTAATGACAGGGTGGGAAGCAATGTTAAAGCTATCTACAGTATATAGCATAGTGAAGTATACAGCAATGACAGGGTGGGAAGCAATGTTAAAGCTATCTACAGTATATAGCATAGTGAAGTATACAGCAATGACAGGGTGGGAAGCAATGTTAAAGCTATCTACAGTATATAGCATAGTGAAGTATACAGCAATGACAGAGTGGGAAGCAATGTTAAAGCTATCTACAGTATATAGCATAGTGAAGTATACAGCAATGACAGGGTGGGAAGCAATGTTAAAGCTATCTACAGTATATAGCATAGTGAAGTATACAGCAATGACAGGGTGGGAAGCAATGTTAAAGCTATCTACAGTATATAGCATAGTGAAGTATACAGCAATGACAGGGTGGGAAGCAATGTTAAAGCTATCTACAGTATATCGCATAGTGAAGTATACAGCAATGACAGGGTGGGAAGCAATGTTAAAGCTATCTACAGTATATAGCATAGTGAAGTATACAGTAATGACAGGGTGGGAAGCAATGTTAAAGCTATCTACAGTATATAGCATAGTGAAGTATACAGCAATGACAGGGTGGGAAGCAATGTTAAAGCTATCTACAGTATATAGCATAGTGAAGTATACAGCAATGACAGGGTGGGAAGCAATGTTAAAGCTATCTACAGTATATAGCATAGTGAAGTATACAGCAATGACAGGGTGGGAAGCAATGTTAAAGCTATCTACAGTATATAGCATAGTGAAGTATACAGCAATGACAGGGTGGGAAGCAATGTTAAAGCTATCTACAGTATATAGCATAGTGAAGTATACAGCAATGACAGGGTGGGAAGCAATGTTAAAGTTATCTACAGTATATAGCATAGCGAAGTATACAGCAATGACAGGGTGGGAAGCAATGTTAAAGCTATCTACAGTATATAGCATAGTGAAGTATACAGCAATGACAGGGTGGGAAGCAATGTTAAAGCTATCTACAGTATATAGCATAGTGAAGTATACAGCAATGACAGGGTGGGAAGCAATGTTAAAGCTATCTACAGTATATAGCATAGTGAAGTATACAGCAATGACAGGGTGAGAAGCAATGTTAAAGGTCAACATGGGACCACAACTGACTTTACTGTCACAAATAATGGGTTAGTTGATGCAACTACAATGTATGCCTGTCTTATTAATCAAGCGTAAAGGAAAACAAGTTTGAAAAGTATAAATATATATCTTCTTAAATACAGGAGAGAAAACCTATTGATACTTGTATCATTAACTCCCGTCAACTCACCGATTCTCTGCAATCTCTCTCTCTTTTTGCCGCAATGTTGCATCTCTCATGCTATTCTATCACTACTACAATAATCAGTGTTCCTCAGAACACTGATGCATACCATCTACTCTACGTAGGGTAATTAAGGGTACGTAGGGTAATCTTGCAACACGATCCCACCCCTACTCTGTACAAATCTCCAACTCATGAGTGAAACGTTACTCCCAATCATTCTTCTATTCAACAGCTGAGCTCTGGAACTCTCTCCCTGAATCTATCTTTCACTCAACCTGTGACTTAAATAGTTTCACACTCTGTGTATCCAAACATTTTGGCTCGAACGTTCCTTGATTTTGGCCCTGTCACTCTTTTAACTCTGGGGGAGGCACTCGTCACAGGCAGTTTTGCCTTTTGTCTCCCTCATCCACATAGAAGACGAAAAAAAACAGTGTTTGTGGTTGGGCACATCCATAGAACAGGTAACAGGTATGCCATTTGAGGAGCCTTCTGTATAATATCCCAGAACATAATAAAGTACATGTATCATGTTTTATTATTTTTAGTTAACCATCCCCCTCCCCCCTAACCTCTCTCTCTCTCTCTCTCTCTCTCTCTCTCTCTCTTTGTTGATACTGATGTCCAAATTTGTAGATTTTGCCAGCTCCGAGAGAAGATTGCGGATGAATTGAATGCAGCTCACCGCAAGATCGATGCCCTGACTACGAAGCTTGAATCCCTTCAAGAATTTGCCACACTCAACGTAGGAGTGCCCTCGGTCCAAGAAACCACTACTATGTCAACCGCCATTCCAGTGCATACAGTACCGGTACCCACACCAGCAGCTACCTTAGATGTTGCAGATAATAATAATGACTCTACTCTCACTCCCCCCCAGGACAACTTTCAGTTAGTGAGAAACAATGTCCATCCCAGTACCAGTACCAGGAAGGTCATCCCGACAACATGCCGAAACCGCTTCAAAATTCTGGCTATTGACGAGGAAGAGGAAACGGAAGAAGTTCGGCTTGTGGGCGACTCCATGGTCCGTGGCCAACTAACCGAGTTCTGCGCCAGGGCACCCAGGACCAGAAAGCGATTCTGTACCCCGTGCTACCGCCAGACGCTGCAGACGCTCTGTCAACGCTCTCACGATATCGATCATAATTTGAGTATTAACTACTCATCCTCTTCATTCTTGTGCATGAAAGGTGGTTAAGAGCACGTTTAACCATCCTGTAGCTTAGTAAGCAACACTGCACGATATTTCGCTGTGTATTGACTGATAAACTTTGTGTTTATCACAAGACTCCTGCTCGGACAGGGCGCCACTAGCGCCATCTATTGTTTTGTTTTGCTTTGTAAACAAACGCTCTCTTATTACTATTTTATATAAAATCGTAGCCCCTAATTTTACCCATTACCTACTGTAGTAAGTATCTATTTAACTGCATTGTATGTAAGTAAAGCTTTGCATATTAATTTGCTAATAAACAATATTGTTTGCTAACTAACCTGCCTACAGAGACTAACGCCGACGCCATTTTGTAAACAAACCTTTTGGGGGGATTATACATTAAATTCCAGCAAATTTTGTACCAAATTTAAGTGCATTCATTTATCTTTTCCCCCTAGATATATTCTTGACTTTTTCTCCTCAGACTGATTTTACTTTAAGCTAAGGGTGGTATTTGTACAAACTAACCTAGCCTAACCCAACCTGCCAAGCTTTTGACCTAACCCAAACCTAGCCTAGCCTATAGCCAGCCAATCTGTTTTATTATTAACTCTTGTAGATATTGTATTTAGTATCCTACTGTAGCTATACAGTATATATCTGTAATTTTAGTTGTTGCTTGCACGTTCTTGTAATAACCTTTGACTGATACACTTTTTTTATCTAAAAAGAGTAGGCTACTGCTTTACTAGGCTACAGTGACACCAGGTCCATCTGTTGACACAGTATATTAACCCCTTGTGTGCAGTCACACTTTATTTTTATATAATCTCTATTTGGTGAATTGTATAGTTAGTTACATATTCTGTTATACATATATTTGTTTAAGGTAATTTGTTTATCACACCTGGTAGCCTATTTCTGCGAATTTCAATTTTATTATTTTCGGTTAGGCTATTCAACGCTGGTAGCCTATTATTGCGTATTTCAATTTTTAAAAAAACTTTTGGTTAGGCTATCGCCCCTGGAAGCCTAATTCTGCGTATCTCAACATTTTTGTTTTCGGTTAGGCTATCACCCCTGATAACCTATTTCTGCGTATTTCAGCATATTTGTTTTCGGTTGAAGTGATTGAAGTGTTTTTAAAGTGAGTGAAGTGTTTTAAAGTGAGTGAATTGTTTTTTAAGTGAGTGAAGTGATCTGAAGAAAGTGACTGTCACCATGCCTCGCGCTTGTGCGAACTGCGCCGGTAGGTTTGGTGAGTCCATGTTTGCTACTATCGATCTTCAAGACTGCCGGCTCTGCCAACAACGAGAGAATTTTACAGTGAAATTAGATGAAGCCTACAACAAGATCAACGTCCTCACCATGAAGCTGGAATCACTCCAAGAGTTTGTAACACTCAACGTTGGAGTACCACAAACTTCAATTGTCACCGCAACTCCAGCAGCCACCAACGCCCCAACGTCAACTGCCAACAATTCAACGCCTACAGTAGCCACTTCAGCTGATGTATCCGATACTCAAGATACAAATAGTGACTCTCTTCCCCCTCAAGACAACTTCCGTGTCGTGAGGAACAACGTTTGCCCCAAGACCAGGAAACACATACCGATTACCGAGTGTCAAAACCGTTTCCAGATACTCGCAGACTCAGATGACGAAGAGGAAATAGAAGAAGTCCGGCTCGTGGGAGACTCGATGATACGTGGTCAGCTCACAGAGTTTTGCGCCAGGGCACCTAAGACCAGGAAGCGTTTTTGTATCCCTGGTGGTGGTGTGGATGACGTAGTTGCAGCAGTTGACGAAGTATCAAAGCTGGCCCCTGCTAATACAATGTACGTCATCCACGTTGGATCCAACGATGTGCAGCGAACCCGGTCGGAAGATTTGCTTTTAAAGTACCAGCAGCTGATCAAGTCGTTTAAGGAGAAGTCATCAAGGATCATCGTCTCAGGAATCGTCCCCCGGCTCGGTGTAGAGAGCCGATTTTACAACATAGCCACCAGCACAAATCGTTGTCTAGCAAACCTCTGCAGGAAGGAGAACGTGGGATTCGTCGACACCTGGGACAATTTCTACTACGATGACTATTTGTTTTCGGACGATGGAGTTCATCTGAACCAGGTGGGAGCAGCACGTTTTGGGCGTCTTCTCAACGATGCGGTGAAGGATTTTCGGAGAAGAAATCGACTCAGCACAGGACAACCAGGAAGGAGGACCGAAGACAGCGAGGACGGCAACCTACAAAGGAATTAAATACTAATCCGTCAAGAACCGCGAATTTGGATAAATCTCCACCAACACGACCCAAATTCAAAACCGTCAGGGATAACGACCGAGGACCGAGGACAGCCATGAATGTAAATGTAGATCCGACCAGAACCAAAAATTCGATGAAAGAACGTTCTGCGAGTTCTAAAACCGCAACTTTAAAGGTTTTCTATGCAAACGCTCGTAGCATACGCAATAAATTTTCAGATTTAGAGGAACTAGTGTTTACAGAAAATTATGATGTGATTGGCATAACAGAATCTTGGCTCAATACAGAAGATAGAGACTTTTTAGCAGAGTATTCACTTCCCGGTTATGTAATGTTTGAGAACAGCCGAATAAATAAAAATGGAGGTGGCGTTTTATTTTATATCAAAGAAAGTCTTAACCCGACCCTCGTGTCAAAACCTCAAATTGTGAACGTCGACACATCTTTTGTGCTAATAAAGAATAATAAAGGTACAAAAATAATACTTGCGTTAATATACAGACCTCCAGCTCAATCAGTGCAAACTGACCGAGAAATTTACGAACAAATTGCAGATGTAAGTAACTCACAAGATACCGTAATTTTTGGCGACTTTAATTTACCTGTGACCAAGTGGGGCGATACTCTTACTTCACACTCCGGACATGACTTGTATACGAACTTGCAAGAGAGTTCGCTTTATCAATTTGTTCGAACGCCGACCCGTGGTAATAACGTTCTTGACATTGTACTTGCAACAAAAGAAGAATTAATAGAGAATTTGAATGTTGGTGATGAATTCAGTAACAGCGACCATCATACGATAACTTTCACTTTAAAGTTTACTAGTAACGAACCAAATAGTAGCATCGAAAAAGTCCCTAATTTCAAGAAAGCAAACTTCCATAAACTTAGAGCTATGTTTAAAGAAACTGACTGGAGCTTTTTAATTAACAATAACGATATAAATACATCTTGGAAGTTATTCGAAACCACTTACCTAAAAGCAGTGCAAGACTGCATACCATCGAAAATACGGCGTCCAGGCCATAATAATAAGCCCAAATGGTGGAATAAAGATATTTCAAACTGCCTGCTTGCTAAAAAATTTGCTAATGATAGATTAAAATCCTCACAAAATGACGAAGAACGGGTGAAATTTGTAGAGCTACGACGCAAAGCCAAAAAGTTAATTAAGCAAAGTAAAAAGACCTTAGAGTTACATATTGCGAATCAAAGTAAAACAAACCCGAAAGAATTCTATAGTTATATCAGAAAGAAAAAAGTAGTTACTTCAACTGTTGGACCGTTAGTCGATGAAAAAGGAGAATACACCAAAGACGAAGTACAAATGAGTAATGCCCTCAATACCTTCTTTGCATCAGTTTTTACAACCGAAGACCTCAGTGATATCCCTACACCATCGCCGATTCAGATTGATAATTCAGATCTTCTAAGCAATATTACCGTTACAGAGAGAGAAGTATTGAATTGTTTAGATACACTCAAAGTAAATAAAACGCCAGGACCTGATACAATCTCGCCTAGAGTTCTAAAGGAAGCTAAGAATGAGCTCTCCAAACCACTGACATTACTATTCAATAAATCCTTGCAGTCTGGAACTATGCCTGATCAGTGGAAGCTAGCCAACGTAACACCGATATTCAAAAAAGGCAGCAAATCCCTACCCAGTAACTATCGTCCAATTAGCTTAACCTCAGTTGTATGTAAAATGCTAGAAACGGTCATACGAGACAGACTCGTAAATCACTGAGAGGAAAATAACATACTTAAAGATACTCAACACGGCTTTCGTAAAAAACGTTCCTGTTTAACAAACCTCTTAGACTTCTTCCACGATATCCTCAACCTCTACGATGAGAGTAAAGCTGTAGATATTATATACCTTGATTTTCAAAAGGCCTTTGACAAAGTTCCCCACAAACGTTTACTGCTAAAACTAAAAGCGCATGGAATACAAGACGGTGTGTTGAAATGGATAGAAAATTGGCTCAACAACAGAAAGCAAAGAGTAGTCATAAACGGTAAGGCATCTAAATGGACCAATGTAAGTAGCGGGGTACCCCAGGGATCGGTACTAGGACCAATTCTCTTTCTAATTTACATCAACGACATAGATGAGGGTCTCACCTGCACAATCTCAAAATTTGCTGACGATACAAAAATTGCAAATAGCGTACTCTCAAAAGAACAAGTTGACGATATGCAACACAATCTAGATAAATTGTCATGTTGGGCCCAAATTTGGCAAATGAGTTTCAATGCGGATAAATGTAAAGTACTACATGTCGGATACCTAAATGAGAAAGCAAACTATTCGATGAATGGCACTCAGCTTAAGAATGTAAACAGAGAAACTGATCTGGGAGTAACAATATCGAGTAACCTAAAACCGAGTCAACAATGTTCAGAAGTTGTTAAGAAGGCAAACAAAATAATTGGCTTTATAGGCAGGTCATTTGAGCATAAATCCAAAGAAGTTATCCTAACCCTTTACAATTCCTTAGTCCGCCCTCTTCTGGAATACTGCGTTCAATCCTGGTGCCCTTATTACCAAAAAGATATAAACAAGCTAGAACGAGTTCAACGTAGAGTTACCAAAATGATACCTAGCCTAAAGAACAAACCATACGAAGAGCGTCTTAGAGAATTAAATCTATTTCCTTTAACCCAGCGCAGATTAAGAGGCGACTTAATTCAAGTGTTCAAAATCATCAAAGGCATCGACAATATGAACTGTAGTAAGTACTTCACTATCAACCAATCTAATTACACACGGGGAAACGGTTGCAAAATTATTGGTAAATCTTTTAACTCGCACGAATCTAAGAATTTCTTCTTCAATCGAGTTGTCAACTTGTGGAATGGGCTTCCCCGAAACGTTATAGACTGCAGCACCGTTGATTCATTTAAATTCCGCCTAGACAAATATCTCGCATCAAACCCGCGACTGACTGCGTTTGTAAATGAATAACTTTATCCTCCCCTCAGTTACTAACCCATATGTCCCCTACTAACTTCCTAGTCCTGCCACGTTAGTGGCAGGGCAGTAGTTCCCTTTCCAATGTTCCCTTACCCACTCTAAACCACTGTTTGGACACTTGATCCTCAGTGTTTTGGAGGACAAGCAGCCTAGAAGGGTCACTAGATCTGTTGTTGCTTGATTTCCTTTGTACTCCTTTGTGGCGGCGTGGACGACATTGTTGCGGCTCTGGAAGAGGTTTCCAGGCTCGCCCCCGCAAGCACTACGTACATCATCTACGTTGGATCTAACGATGTCCAACGGACGCGGTCAGAGGAACTACTTTGCAAGTACCGGCGGCTGATCAGGTCCTTCAAGGAAAAATCTAATAGAATCTTAATTTCAGGAATTGTTCCCCGGATTGATGTAGAAAACCGATTCTACAACATAGCTACCAGTACAAATCGCCGACTAGCCAAACTCTGCAGGGAGGAGAACATCGGCTTTGTCGACACGTGGGATAATTTTTACTATGATAAATCTTTGTTTTCAGGAGATGGTGTACATCTCAATGAAGTAGGAGCTGCACGTCTTGGTCGTCTGCTGAACGATGCAGTCAAGGATTTCCGTTCAAAAAACGGGGTCAACCAGACCCAAGACAGGGTAGTGTAAGTCAAGTACGAACTGAAAATTCAGACAATGCACAATCAGTAACATCCAACTCTAATACTCTTAAGGTGTTTTATGTAAATGCTCGTAGCATACGCAATAAATTTTCAGATCTAGAGGAAATCGTGTTTACAGAACATTATGATATAATCGGCATTACAGAATCTTGGTTAAATACGGAAGACAGAGACTTTTTAGCCGAATATACGCTTCCTGGTTATACAATGTTTGAGAAAAGTCGGATCAATAGAAATGGAGGAGGAGTTCTGTTTTTTATAAAGGAAAGTCTTAATCCCGTCTTAATGTCAAAACCTCAAATTGCGAATATAGACATATCTTACGTACTATTAAATAATAAACGAGGAACTAAAATAACACTAGCTTTATTATACAGACCCCCATCTCAATCAGTGCAAACTGACAGTGAAATTTATGAACAAATTGCAGAAATAACTAACATACAAGATACCGTAATTCTTGGCGATTTCAACTTAC
This sequence comes from Lithodes maja, assembly GCA_037953745.1. Lineage (NCBI taxonomy): Eukaryota > Metazoa > Arthropoda > Malacostraca > Decapoda > Lithodidae > Lithodes > Lithodes maja. Next base: position 36,649 of record JBAKBP010007773.1, on the reverse strand, counting down.
CCGTGACTAAATGGGGCGATATTCTTACTTCACACTCTGGACACGACCTCTATGCTAACTTGCAAGAGAGTTCACTTTTTCAATTTGTACAATCTCCGACCCGTAGTAATAATGTGCTTGACCTTGTACTCGCAACAAAAGAAGAATTAATAGAGAATTTGAATGTTGGTGATGAATTCAGTAACAGCGACCATCGTACGATAACTTTCACTTTAAAGTTTACTAGTAACAAATCAAATAGCAGCATTGAGAAAGTCCCTAATTTCAAGAAAGCAAATTTTCATAAACTTAAATCAAAACTTAAAGAAACTGACTGGAGCTTTCTGACTAACAATAACGACATAAATACATCTTGGGAGTGTTTCACAACCACTTACCTTAAGGCAGTGCAAGACTGCATACCATCGAAAATACGGCGTCCAGGCCAAAATGATAAGCCAAATGGTGGAATAAAGATATTTCAGACTGTCTGCTTGCTAAAAAATTTGCTAATGATAGATTAAAATCCTCACAAAATGACGAAGAACGGGTGAAATTTGTAGAGCTACGACGCAAAGCCAAAAAGTTAATTAAGCAAAGTAAAAAGACCCTGGAGTTACATGTTGCGAATCAAAGTAAAACAAACCCGGAAGAATTCTATAGTTATATCAGAAAGAAAAAAGTAGTTACTTCAACTGTTGGACCGTTTGTCGATGAAAATGGAGAATACACCAAAGACGAAGTACAAATGAGTAATGCCCTCAATACCTTCTTTGCATCAGTTTTTACAACCGAAGACCTCAGTGATATCCCTACACCATCGCCGATTCAGATTGATAATTCAGATGTTCTAAGCAATATCACCGTTACAGAGAGAGAAGTATTGAATTGTTTAGATAAACTCAAGGTAAATAAAACGCCTGGACCTGATACAATCTCACCTAGAGTTCTAAAGGAAGCTAAGGATGAGCTCTCCAAACCACTGACATTGCTATTCAATGAATCCTTGCAGTCTGGGACTATGCCTGATCAGTGGAAGCTAGCCAACGTAACACCGATATTCAAAAAAGGCAGCAAATCCCTACCCAGTAACTATCGTCCAATTAGCTTAACCTCAATTGTATGTAAAATGCTAGAAACGGTCATAAGAGACAGACTCGTAAATCACTTAGAGGCAAATAACTTACTTAAAGATACTCAACACGGCTTTCGTAAAAAACGTTCCTGTTTAACAAACCTCTTAGACTTCTTCCACGATATCTTCAACCTCTACGATGAGAGTAAAGCTGTAGATATTATATACCTTGATTTTCAAAAGGCCTTTGACAAAGTTCCCCACAAACGATTACTGCTAAAACTAAAAGCGCATGGAATACAAGACGGTGTGTTGAAATGGATAGAAAATTGGCTCAGCGACAGAAAGCAAAGAGTAGTCATAAACGGTAAGGCATCTAAATGGACCAATGTAAGTAGTGGGGTACCCCAGGGATCGGTACTAGGACCAATTCTCTTTCTAATTTACATCAACGACATAGATGAGGGTCTCACCTGTACAGTCTCGAAATTTGCTGACGATACAAAAATTGCAAATAGCGTACTCTCAAAAGAACAAGTTGACGATATGCAACACAATCTAGATAAATTGTCATGTTGGGCCCAAATTTGGCAAATGAGTTTCAATGCGGATAAATGTAAAGTACTACATATCGGATACCTAAATGAGAAAGCAAACTATTCGATGAATGGCACTCAGCTTAAGAATGTAAACAAAGAAACCGATCTGGGAGTAACAATATCGAGTAACCTAAAACCGAGTCAACAATGTTCAGAAGTTGTTAAGAAGGCAAACAAAATAATTGGCTTTATAGGCAGGTCATTTGAGCATAAATCCAAAGATGTTATCCTAACCCTTTACAATTCCTTAGTCCGCCCTCTTCTGGAATACTGCGTTCAATCCTGGTGCCCTTATTACCAAAAAGATATAAACAAGCTAGAACGAGTTCAACGTAGAGTTACCAAAATGATACCTAGCCTAAAGAACAAACCATACGAAGAGCGTCTTAGAGAATTAAATCTATTTCCTTTAACCCAGCGCAGATTAAGAGGCGACTTAATTCAAGTGTTCAAAATCATCAAAGGCATCGACAATATGAACTGTAGTAAGTACTTCACTATCGACCAATCTAATTACACGCGGGGAAACGGTTGCAAAATTATTGGTAAATCTTTTAACTCACACGAATCTAAGAATTTCTTCTTCAATCGAGTTGTCAACTTGTGGAATGGGCTTCCCCGAGACGTTATAGACTGCAGCACCGTTGATTCATTTAAACTCCGCTTAGACAAATATCTCGCATCAAACCCGCGACTGACTGCGTTTGTAAATGAATAACTTTATTGTATACCCCCCTCAGTTACTAACCCATCTGTCCCCTACTAACTTCCTAATCCTGCCACGGACATTAGTTCTAGGGCAGTAGTTCCCTTTCCAATGTTCCCTTACCCACTCTAAACCACTGTTTGGACACTTGATCCTCAGTGTTTTGGAGGACAAGCAGCCTAGAAGGGTCACTAGACCTGTTGTTGCTTGATTTCCTTTGTACTCCTTTGTACTCCTTTGTACTCCTTTGTACTCTCTCTCAAACGTCGGGGTTTGTGTAATCTGTGTATGTATGTAACTCTCTCCCGCTCTCTCTTCGCTGCCCAGTTAATGTATCAATCTTGTACGCCACTTAACCCCTTCTCTACCGGTAACGTCTTTTGTATTTGATTTCAGCTACATTTAGATGATTTTATGAAACTTAGAAAGGAGTCATGGTTGGAAAAATTATTAATTGAGATAATCCGTAGCCTTTTAATGAGTAGACGTCCTTCCTATGTTGAAGAAATTCGTGTAATAGCTGCCAGAATATAATGAAAAGTACATCACCGGTACAGAAGGAGTTAAGGACAATCTAACTAGACAGATAAGATTCCAACTGTTCAGAAAATGTTATTGAGTTTGTTACCGCTTGCTCTTCCAGTTCACACACACACACACACACAACACACTCTCTCCCCCCTCTTCACTGTCAATCATCTTGCTCTAGGCTCCCATCAATCATAATACCAATACTTGTCATTTCTCAAGGGATTTTGAATAATATCCTCGCTAACTCACCCCCCCCCCCCCTCTCTCTCTCTCTCTCTCTCTCTCTCTCTCTCTCTCTCTCTCTCTCTCTCTAATTATTATGTTCCTTCCAACAACCAACTATACTCCTAAAATCGATTAATGAAATTTACAAACACATGTGGCAGTCCGTGGATTCGAATCCAGGATGCTCACACCGAAAATCAACACCTTATGCATCGCACCACGAAGACAGTTAAAGAATGGTGGACACTGCCTACGATTTATTATGCAACTTCGAATCCTGCATATCAATCTAAGCATGTACACACATCCCAACTGCAACTCACGTAGGCTATGCATATGTGAATGGAAAGAGCAATTAATGGGGCCTTAACCACTAGGGAAGTCCTCTCGATAAATTACCCCTGAACCAATATCAATTATTATGTTCCTTCCAACAACCAACTATACTCCTAAAATCGATTAATGAAATTTACAAACACATGTGGCAGTCCGTGGATTCGAATCCAGGATGCTCACACCGAAAATCAACACCTTATGCATCGCACCACGAAGACAGTTAAAGAATGGTGGACACTGCCTACGATTTATTATGCAACTTCGAATCCTGCATATCAATCTAAGCATGTACACACATCCCAACTGCAACTCACGTAGGCTATATATACCAAATTCAAGATTTATATACAATCCTATGATTTCGCTAGAAAACATTGGGTGCCTGGGCTTTCTCCCCCAGATGAAAAAACCCAAAGATTTGTTTACTAATAATGCATAAAATGAATTTGGTCAATGTCCTGTGTTACCCAGACTCGATGTTTCTTTTTTTCGTGTTATTTATTTTCATTTTTTCCTAGATATTTGGTAGTTTTATATAGCAAGAATAATTGCATTTGAGTGTTGCAATTGGATTCAGGATGGGTTGAGGGGGGACCCCCCACCCCCACACTTATTGAAATCAGCATATATGTTGCTGGTAGGGAGCTTAACCCGTACTGTACCGTAGGATACAGAAATAAAAGTCCCCAGCAGTCCCAAGCAATGTGGCAAAAATGGTAGGAGAAACCACCTATCCACCTCCAAAGATGAGGCAAGACTGGCTCTGTCACCCTTCAGTGGGTCTCATATAAGCTGAGAAGTGTTGCCATAATGGGAGCAGTGCTCAAAGGGTCGTGGTAACTGGTACAGCCTTGTACAGGCAGTTACAAGGAAAGTACATTACTGACGGCTATATCCGTCGGTGGGACTGGGGAGTTACTTATCTACTGACGGATATAACCGTCGCTAGATCTGTAGGGGTTAGATTTGGGGTACACTAATGACGATAAAGACTGAGAGTGGCGCTCGCATATACTGTATACTGAATTGTAGTATGAAACATCTCCCTAAAATTAATTCATAAACTGTGTAGCCATGGTAGTTCAAACCCTCCCGCCAAGAGAAGGTATTTGGTTTTATTCTGACAAAAATTGTCATATGTAACATTAATATAATAATTACTTATCTATATGTGCCTATTTTGCTTTTAATATGAACATATGAACATTTAAGAGCAATAAAAGAAGTGGGAATCGCATTTGGGGGTGAAAAAGATGTATTATTTGTGCAAGGTCGTATCATGAGGTGAGAGCAGGAGGGGCGTATATGTTTCCTCTGCAAGCTCTCGATCGATACTGATTAGTATGATTAGAAGTGTCTGTGTTGGAAGGATCTCTACCTGCCTCACCAGTGTTGAAGAAACAGGGAGGGGGAATTTTGCGCCGAAAATTACCCAATAAAAGGGGGAAGAAGAGCTAAAATAGCTGATAATTGAGAAGGAGGGGAAGGGGGGGGGACACATAATGTAAGAGTGGTAGAAAGTAATGGAGGGAAATTATCTCACCGAAGCACAAATTGCTTTGTTTTGAGTGCCAATGGGTTTTTTTTTATGCTCTGGATCTATTAAGGACGGTCGCAGTGCACCAGAAAAACCTCTATTGAGGACAGTCACCGTTTTTGGGTTAGTGGCTATGATGGTGCAGCGCTTTTATACGAGAGAAGTTGACGACCGTGGTGATTGTCACCTAAATATCTACAAAAAAAAAAGAAAAAAAAAAAAAAAAAAAAAAAAATCTAAACTCTAAAGTGGAACACATTCTATGCATCTCTCCCTTCTCGGAAATCTCCATCTTAAGAGATTTCAACGTTCACCACCGCCAATGGTTGTCCTCTCATACTACTGACCAACCTGGTGAACAAGCCTACGTCTTTTCTATCCTAAATGATCTAGAGAAGTTGGTCCAGCAACCCATCCGTATCCCGGATCGCTTCGGAGATCGGCCAAACATTCTTGACTTATTTCTTACTTCTAACCCTTCTTCTTATACTGTCAATCTTTTCTCTCCTTTGGGCTCCTCTGACCGTAAATTTATCTCGGTTACCTGTCCTATCTCTCCAGTACGGCCACCCGATCCTTCCAGCCGGCGGCACTTGTGGCAATTTGGCGCTTCCGACTGGGAGGCTCTTTGGCAGTACTTCTTTGATTTCCCATGGAATTACTTCTGCTTCCGTGGCCGAGGACCCTCGGAGAATGCTGAACGCATTACCTAGGTAATCCTCTTGGGCATGGAAGTGTACATTCCATTTTCTTTCTCTCAGTATAATGCAAACAAATCTTGGTTCACTAACGCTTGTTCTACTGCCGTCCGCAACAAGGAGGAAGCATTCAAACGGTACCGACGCCATAAAACTCAAGAATCTCTTTCTTCCTATGTTTCTGCCCGGAATCAAGCCAAATCTGTTCTTCGACTTGCCAAGCACTCTTTCATCAATAATAAATGCACTGAACAATCCAACTCTAGCTCTTCCCAAGCTTTCTGGCATCTAGCCAAAAACCTCTCCAACAATTTTTCTTCCTCGTCTTTCCTTCCCCTTTTCCACTCTGATGGCACAACCATCACTTCTTCCTCTGACAAAGCTGAGCTCTTCGCTCAAACTTTTGCTAGAAACTCCCCCTTGAATGATTCCGGTGCTATTCCTCCCTCTCCACCCCCTCTCTCCTACTTTTTTTTTCTTTTCTATGTGAATGAAGGAGACAAAAGGCATAACTGCCTGCAGCGAGTGACTTCCCCAGATTTCAAAGAGTGACAGGGCCGAAATGAAGGGATGTTCGAGCTAAAATGCCTGGACACACAGAGTTTGAAGCAATTTAAGTCATAGGAAGAGGGAAAGACTGATTCTGGGAGAGCGTTCCAGAGCTCAGCAGTTGAATAGAAGAAAGTCTGAGAATAGCATTTCACTCTTGGGTTGGAGAGTTGCACAGAGTAGGGGTGGGATTGTGTTGCAAGGCAGGTACTATGTACCCCTACGTAGAGGAGGTGGTATAAACTGGGAAAGCTCCGAGGTACACTGATTATTGTAGTAGCGATAGAATAGTGAGATAGATGCAACATTGCGGCGAAGAGAGAGAGATTGCAGAGAATTGGTGAGTGGACGGGAGATAATGATACGAAAAGCTTTCCTTTCTACTTTATCTAAGAGTGCAGTGTGAGAGGATCCTCCCCACACATGTGAACTATACTCCATACAAGGATGCACTGTGCCCCTGTACAGAGCAAGTAGCTGCGCAGGGGTAAAGAACCCCTTGAGGCGGTTGAGCACACCCAGCTTCTGGGAGGCTGCCTTAGCGAGACTGGCAATATGGTCTTTCCAAGTGAGAGCAGACGAAAAAGAGACACCGAGAACATTGAGGGAAGATGAAGGGTTGATTTTTGTATTGTTGAAGAATAAGGGATAGTCCTCTGGAGGTTCCTGACGGGTAGTAAGATGGATAAATTGAGTTTTGGAAGCATTAAATGTAACAGGATGCTCCAGCCCATCATCGTCCTTTTCCACAAGGACGGCACCAGCCCCCACACCACTAGCCTCCGTTGCTAGTTGGAAAGGTAGGCTAAAGTCAGGGGCCCTGAGGATCGGGTGAGTGCACAACAGGTGTTTTACTTCTCTAAACACCTTCTCACACTCAGGCGCCCATTTGAACTTCTCATCCTTCCAGTTATCCTCCACCTGAGCTTGACTGTCCCGTTCTCCTTCTCCACCTTGACTGCTAAACGTCATCACAGGCACAGTGAGAGGCTCAGGGGGGTGCCTCCCATACTCCTTCATGGGATTAACATGACATAACTGATTGCGCTTCCGTCCGTCTGGAGTGGCTACCAAGTAAACCAGGTCCGATAGCTCCTCCACCACCCTATAAGGACCAGTGTACTTCGCGGATAAGGGGTGACCTACAAGGGGCAGTAGAGTCAACACCTCCTGACCCACGTGAAACTCCCTGAGTTCAACCTTGAGGTCGTACCTGTCCTTCATGAGGGCCTGAGAGCTAGTCAAATTACGGCCAGCCAACTCCAGACTGCGCAACATCCGTTCTCGACTGTTGAGGACACACTTGAGCATAGAACAAGGTTTTTCTGCGCCCTCCCATACTTCTCCAACCATATGGAGAGGCCCTCTGACACGGTGTCCAAAGACGAGCTCATTAGGGCTGAATCCCAAACTTTCCCCAGGTACCTCCCACACAGCAAACAAAACCTGCGGGTAACCATACCGGGAAAAATACACTAGCAAGCTTCGGACCACCGTCTTCGCCGACCCATTTCTCATAGGGTACGCGTCAGGGTACCTCGTTGCTACATCTCTCGACTGTGTAACACTGTCCTCCTTCAACTCGACAGCACCGGTACCACATTCAAGAACCTCCGGGTCTTCCAATTGCAACTTACGAATGTCCGAAGGAGCAAGCCTATCCAAGTGTTTGCGAAACAACTCATGCTCCCCTCCTACATTAAGTTTGGCCTCCCGTTGCTCTCTCTCTGCATACCGTTGCTGTCTCATCGTCTTTTTAAGCCCATCCACTGCCCCTTCAGGAACAGTTACTGGGTCTTCTTCAGACTCGATATTTGGTCCTAATACTGAGTCCCCGAGAATGTCCGCTGATACTAAACTCTCAACCGCATCAACTTTCAACCCCTTCTCGGTACCCTTCCTCCGCTGATCTAAAGATTGTTGACCAGAATGTAACTCCCTGGATGCAGGATCTCCGGTGACAACACACGCCATAGGCTGCACCGGACACTTCTCAACCCACTCCTGCTCCTCCCCACTCACGTCGGCCAGCTTCTCGGCAACGACCAAGGGTGGAGCCTCAGAAGTAGGTCCCGCAAAGTCGTTGCCGAGAAGGAGGTCGACGCCCCCAACAGGTAACTTCTCCACAATCCCTACATCCAGGTCCCGAGTCACACCATCAACTTCCACCTTCATTCTTACAAGCGGGTATGACCTTGTTGCATTAACTCCCTGAACCACAACCACCCGCGCCGTATTGACAGGTTTACCAGTGAAATTTCTCAACAGTGTTTGCGATGCCCCAGTGTCACGCAAAATTCTCACCTCATGTCTTCTACCCCCCCACTCCACACAACCGAGTCCCCTGTGGTCACTAAAGGCATCACGGACAGGGAATAAGCCTTCCGGATCCTTCTGCACTGGCAGTGTATTTACCTCGGAAGAAATGCCTCTAACAAACTCCGATGTCCTCTTGAACACTCCAATGCCGTGAGCAAAAGACACGGCTGCCGGAGGAGGTCGACTAGGGCACTCATTTGCCTTATGACCCTCCTGGTGGCAACTAAAACACATAAATTTTGGTTTCGGCTTATACTGTGATGTAAAAGGCCCCTGACTTTTCACATACGGTGTGGTGTAAGGTTTGGATTCAGTTTTAGTTTCATGGCTCTTCTGTTTAAATGTGTCATTGTTACGGGGAGGGGGAGGATAACGGTCCTTAGCACTTACATCGTACCTCTGTGAGGACCCGCAACCCCGAATCAACGACAGCCGTCGATCAGCCATTTCTGCTGCTTCGACTAGAGTTCTTGGGTTTTTCTCCTTCAAGTTCAAAGTTAGATCACCGCCTGTGCTCTTAAAGAACTGCTCCAACATCATTAACTGCTTAATTTCATCAAATGTTGTGACCCTCTCAGATCGGAGCCAGTTTCCCATAACATCGGACAAGTCCCGGGCGTGTTCCAAAAAGGTGCTATCTCTTCCCTTAGTTACACCCCGGAACTTCAAACGGTACGTTTGTGGTTGCAATTCGTAAGCCCTCAGGACAGCCTCCTTGAGATCCTCATACACAATACATAACTCCAAAGGTAACGCATCGTAGGCTTTAAGACCCTTGCCTATTAATCTAGAGGATACAAGTGCTGCCCATTTATTCTCTGGCCACTGGTGTTCCTGGCACTTCTTCTCAAAGCGTGTGAAAAATTCTGTTACACCACTCTCATCAAACACCGGAACCAATTTCAATAAGTGCGAGAGAGACTGCTCATGAACACCAGCCCCAAGTCGCTGTCCCGTTGCCTCTACTCGCGACTTCTCTACGTCTATGTCGGCACAGTACCTAGTCGACTCTAAATCCGCTTGGATTTTTGCTAGCTCTATGTGCTGAGACTGCTGACTGATAGTTTTTCTCTCTTCTATCTTGGCTAATTCTATTTGCTGCTGGAGCTCACCGGCCCTGATAGCCTTTCTCTCTTCGATCTTAGCTAATTCGAGCTGAAGCAATAATTCTGGAGATAACCCTTGAGGAGGTGAAGGTGCTACAATGTTTGAAATTACCGGTGGTCCCCCCAGGGGCAACCCACCCTGCCAGTCACCACCCAACTGCGGAAGCGTACCCGGGGTCGGCAAACTACTGGGATGGCTGCGAGTCGAGTGTAGGGGAAGCATGGCCGAAGGGCTCTGAGCACTCAACCCATCTCGCTCACCAGTCACCCTGCCCAGTACACACGTTATCAAGTTATCCCTGGTCATGCTGCTTGTACCCGCATGACCGATAGCTGTGGCCAGGCATTGAAGACCGTACCGCTCCATACCCTCCAACCGCTCGGCAGTAACAGGCCATTGCAAAAATATCCTAGCATCCTCCTCACAGTTCACCTGATTAACCATATCATCATACTGCTGTTCCTCAGTCTCGACATTACGTACTGTGTCTCCATTCTCCTCTGATCCGGTATAAGACATGATGCTCACAAAAATTTCTCACCACAATATTCAGAAAAGAAGCACCCCAAACTCTTATACCTCGATATACACACAAAAATTCTCGGAAATACTCAAGGGCTATACTATGTTGCAAAAAAAAAAAAAAAATATTCTTGCTGATCCCCGCAAAATATTCTCCAAAACAACAAATGTTCCCTGCTAATAAATGTAGGTTCACCAAATCCTAGGTAAGGTCGCCATTTGTTACGACTGGGGTTCAAATATATCAGGGCTCTTATTCATTGGACTAGTAATGGCATAAATGTTACAACGGAAAGCGCTAGCTCCAACCTCTGAAGTATACTCCCAGTGAACAAAGAACACAAATACTCTACAGAGTTCTATATGTAATAATAGGCTATCAAACTCTCAATAAATGTGCGTCTACTCTAGGCTTAATGTTATGTGAAAACAGCCTATTACTACCTATAACCGAAGGTGCTTGGTTATGGTATACAAAGTAAGGTGGTAAGCGAAGTTACAGCTTACGTTACTTTAATCAATAAATGTCAGGCACTCCTGCATGAAAGAAAGTGCACTAAAGTCCTTCAACACTAACAAGGAATCTTCTTTAAATGTTAGATGTTATAAAGATGCTCGTATCGGAAATGGAACCCAAAAAGGCAGGCAGCGGAACAGTGCTCGTGCAGGCTATGCACACAAAAAGGCAGAATATATAATGCCGTCGGAGCCAAGAATATCCTAAACACTACAACACCTACAACACTCGCCACGACAATGCAGTATTCCTATCAACAAAAAGAGCCTAAGTCGTTTGTGTCTCAATACATCAAACTAGGCTACGAAATGCTTGTGTAATAATAAAATGGGTATGCATAAAAAGAGTAATTAGGTTAATATACTTAATGTCTACTATGATTGATAAAGTCTAGCTAGAGTCAATGATACGAGATATTGGTGCGCATGGCATGCTGCATAGCCTCGTGCAAATCTCAAGTCTGTACGTCAAATATTACGTTATAATGAAGGGTAGCTCTCTTGAGAAACCTTAATACTGAAGTATTAAGCGTTCTCCTGGCGTACCTCAAAGACAAACAATCGAGACTAGAACAGTGCAGAATGGTATAGGCAAAAAGCCCTCATTCGTGCATGCTCTACTCTCAATGGCACACAGACTAGAATTTACTCAATCAACTCCAGTTCTCAGGTATGTCGTGCCGCTTTTTACTGAAGCCAGCACTCATAGGAAACAATACCTATGATATCAGACTCCCAGTCTAGCATTATCTAATCCAGCAGAACACTAATAATTATAGGAAGCGGCAATATGAAAGCCAACCAATGCTTCGTGATCCACTTATCTTAACAACTAACATACACAGGTTATATCAGACCTTAACACACAATACAACTGGCCAGCATGAAGCTGATTTTTGCAGAGTTAACCAGAGGGGATATAATGTGAATAGAAAGGTGGTGAAAGATATGGAAAATGAGAGAGATAGGCAGAGGAAAAGATTCTCAGGTGCGGAGCGGGGATAGATAGCAAGGGACAAAAAGATGGGTGTGTTCTAGAAACCAGATCTGAGGGAGAGAGTGGCGAGGAACCAGTATATATTATTTTACTCGCACTAGCTCGAGCCGCGTGGGAAAACAGCGGTTACAAGTGATCTGGCCACTAACAAGAGCTCACAGCATGGTAAGGACCTCCCTCCACCAACCCCCGCGAGGCAGCCAGCCGTGACGTCATCGAGCGGGACAAAAAACACTGCGCGCCCCCTCTCACTCTGTTCTACTCCCTCTCTCTCTCCCAGATCCTATCATTACTAGTTAATGACAAAACATATACTTTACAATTAAATATATAAAGCCTTGACATGGGCGAAAACAAAGAGCCTTTCTGGACTGCCCATGACACAAGCTTTCATATGAAATAAAGCACACTCTAATACATAAACTGTAGCCCCATCCACTGCCCTGGCGATCCTAGTGAGTCACTGTAGGACAAGCCATGTGGTTCTAACGGAGTGGTCAACGTCACACATTGTTAAGTGATGCTATTATTTTGGGGAAGTGTTGTATAGATTTTTTTTTATATAATGAAGTGTTTTTACGTTTGTGATTGTGCCTTGTTTTTCACAACTTGGGGAGTAGCTGGGTGATGCAGGGTTTGTGGGCATTCTGTCTGGTCAGATGTGGCATTTACCCGAGGTTAAAACGTCCCCCATCTTGGGCGGGGTGTTACGCTGGCCAGCTTGCCAGAATGTACTCGTGACTCGCTAGCACTCGCCACGGCAGTGAAATGGGCTATAATAATCGTAGAACGATATTCTTTCTTTCTTAGTATTCGTGTTGTCACAGACAGATCAGTGTTTGCCTTTATTCTTGTCTGTGACACTTAGAAGTATTTTATATCCATAGTAGTGATTATAACATGCAGAGCGTGAGAGAGAGAGAGAGTCGGAGGGGAGAGCGAAGAGGCAGTGTGTGTGCGTATGTACGTGTGCATTTCTCGCTCGGTGGGCCCACCCGCTCGCTATTGGACGGCGGGCCTGGCGCGGCATATGACGTCTGCTTGTCATGTGACGTAGCGGCCTGTGATTGGTGGCCGGACTCAGTACTTCTCTCCTTTCCTCTCCTCAGAACATGGCATTGTGCACTCGGTCCTACAAGTCCCTCGCATTCTGTCTCACACCTAACCCCCTTTACTGCTGTACCTCTCTCTGAACTCCTTCTTTCCAATACTTCTTATCTTTATTCAATTACCCATCCCTTCTGGTTCTCGCATACGACTTCCATAGTCGGCCAGTCGTATTACCAGCGCCTGTTCTCACATATATGTTTTGCACTAGCTTTAGAGGTTATTAGAATCGTAGTCACATGGATTCATATTGTTGGGTGCTTCTAATTATTTGGTTGTTCTTTATTACTATTTAATGCTAGACAGTGGAGGGTATCTTTGGTCGTTGTCCGTGTTATGTATATGGCAAGTCAGAGCCTGTACGACTTCGACGGAGCTAGGTAGCCTGTAGTACACCCTTGTGCATATTTTCCTTTGCGATCTTAGCAGTATACAAGCGAAGGGCTTTTGCCTACTCTTGCTTGTATACTTGCCAACTAATTTTTGTTGACCTTTGAGGAGCGCCAGGGTAAGACCAGATACTTGAGATCTGGACTTACCAAGAGAGCCTCCTAGTCACTTAACGTAAGATAAGGGAAATCTGTTCAGGGGAGACAGTAGGCTGCGAGCATGCTTGAGCTCTGCCTAGGCTCCCTGTACCTTTATGCTGCTGCTAGACTTTATTAGTAAGAAAGACAGCATTTTGTGTATTAACTTTAACCGTGTATGCTTTAGCAATTATTCACGTATTGTTTTAGCCTAGGTTGATGCATAGTGCACAACCCAGTATGGCTGTTACTTTGGCTAAGGAAGTACTGTTTTTGAGTTGCTATTGTTAGTGCTGTCACAGAGTTGTTGCACTCTCTTGTTTCATATATATGTATCCGACTTGTTGGTGTATTTAAGATACACGCTTTGGTGTCCTGCCCCTGCATTATTCCTGTTCTATATTCGACGAGCATCATAGAGCATCAGACGTTTTCAGAAGATTCCATATCTGTTTGCTGTAGGACTAGACTTCAAGTGTTTTCATAGAGCATTGAAGAGTTTTAGTGTTGAGTTCAGACTCACACTAAAAGTAATGTAAGCATATAATCTTTTATTAAATCTTGTCATAGTTTATTTAAGAATTGTTATTACTTGAGAACTTTTTATTAACGTAATTACTCTTGTTGTGAGTAGGCTTTGCCGTCACCGGAAAGCCTTTGTAGAAGCACACTTAACCCAGTTAATTGATACCCCGTTATCCAGTAGATTAACTCTGGAGGGTTTAAGTGTTTTGTTCACGGGCTTAATAGTTCGAGGGTTTGGAATTAGCGTACCGTTGTTGCAGATCTAGCCTATCTTGTAGTCCAATATTAAGTGCCCTTGTTTATTTCGTTGTGCCGGTCGTAACACTCTCTCCTGAACACTTGCACTGTGAGTCAGTGACACAAGTGCACACATCCATGCATACACATGTATACTCACCATTGCGCTTAATTCATTACACAAACGCACACACGGACGATAACAGGTATCATACATATTACACGCAACAAGACATAACATGCAGTAGTTACACACACATAGGTAACATCACACACACAAACACACACGAGAACAGGTTCATACATATTACACGCAACATGACATAACATGCAGTAGTTACACACACATAGGTAACATCACACACACAAACACACACGAGAACAGGTTCATACGTATTACACGCAACAAGACATAACATGCAGTAGTTACACACACACATAGGTAACATCACACACACAAACACACACGAGAACAGGTTCATACATATTACATGCAACATGACATAACATGCAGTAGTTACACACACATAGGTAACATCACACACACAAACACACACGAGAACAGGTTCATACATATTACACGCAACAAGACATAACATGCAGTAGTTACACACACATAGGTAACATCACACACACGAGAACAGGTTCATACATATTACACGCAACAAGACATAACATGCAGTAGTTACACACACATAGGTAACATCACACACACAAACACACACGAGAACAGGTTCATACATATTACACGCAACAAGACATAACATGCAGTAGTTACACACACATAGGTAACATCACACACACAAACACACACGAGAACAGGTTCATACATATTACACGCAACATGACATAACATGCAGTAGTTACACACACATAGGTAACATCACACACACAAACACACACGAGAACAGGTTCATACATATTACACGCAACAAGACATAACATGCAGTAGTTACACACCCATAGGTAACATCACACACACAAACACACACGAGAACAGGTTCATACATATTACACGCAACATGACATAACATGCA
This sequence comes from Lithodes maja, assembly GCA_037953745.1. Taxonomy (NCBI): domain Eukaryota; kingdom Metazoa; phylum Arthropoda; class Malacostraca; order Decapoda; family Lithodidae; genus Lithodes; species Lithodes maja. Next base: position 21,520 of record JBAKBP010007773.1, on the reverse strand, counting down.
ATAGTTACACACACATAGGTAACATCACACACACAAACACACACGAGAACAGGTTCATACATATTACACGCAACATGACATAACATGCAGTAGTTTCACACACATAGGTAACATCACACACACAAACACACACGAGAACAGTTATCATACATATTACACGCAACAAGACATAACATGCAGTAGTTACACACACATAGGTAACATCACACACACAAACACACACGAGAACAGGTTCATACATATTACACGCAACAAGACATAACATGCAGTAGTTACACACACATAGGTAACATCACACACACAAACACACACGAGAACAGGTTCATACATATTACACGCAACAAGACATAACATGCAGTAGTTACACACACACATAGGTAACATCACACTCACAAACCCACACGAGAACAGGTTCATACATATTACACGCAACATGACATAACATGCAGTAGTTACACACACACATAGGTAACATCACACACACAAACACACACGAGAACAGGTTCATACATATTACACGCAACAAGACATAACATGCAGTAGTTACACACACATAGGTAACATCACACACACAAACACACACGAGAACAGGTTCATGCATATTACACGCAACATGACATAACATGCAGTAGTTACACACACATAGGTAACATCACACACACAAACACACACGAGAACAGGTTCATACATATTACACGCAACATGACATAACATGCAATAGTTACACACACATAGGTAACATCACACACACAAACACACACGAGAACAGGTTCATACATATTACACGCAACATGACATAACATGCAGTAGTTACACACACATAGATAACATCACACACACAAACACACACGAGAACAGTTATCATACATATTACACTCAACAAGACATAACATGCAGTAGTTACACACACATAGGTAACATCACACACACAAACACACACGAGAACAGTTATCATACATATTACACTCAACAAGACATAACATGCAGTAGTTACACACACATAGGTAACATCACACACACAAACACACACGAGAACAGTTATCATACATATTACACGCAACAAGACATAACATACAATATAGTTACACACTCAGATAAAAACACACACAAACACAAAACATATGCCCGTAACACTTACGAATGGAGACAAATACACATATAATGAGGAAGGGAGTTATTGTTTTATATAATTAATAAGCGTTAAGCGGTGATGCTATTAATTATGATGATGGTGATACTAATATTGGCGGTGGTAGTTATAATGATGGTGATGATAGTGGTTGTGGTGAGTATGTTGGTGAATTTAATGATGGTGATGGTGGTGATAAAAGTGGTGGTGATGATTGTAATGATGATAGTGATGATACTGGTTGTGGTAATTAGGGTGGGTATGTTGTTGAATGTAATGATGATGATGATGGTGATGATATCGGTGTTGAATGGTGGAGGAGGTGATTATGATAATGATTATGATGTAGATGAAGTGGCCAATAAAGATAGAAGTGTCGGAAGAAAGGGGAAGACAGAGGATGGAAGAAAATTAGAATAATAGAGGGGAGCAGCAGGAAGAAGAAATAAGTGAATAAATCATGACAGTGTTGGTGGTATGTATAATTAGTAAGGAAAGGGAGAAGGTTAATGATGGTAAGGAGAGAGAGAGAAAGAGAGAGATCGTAGGAAAGAGGGAAACAGGTTTAATAATTCACAGTGCCACTAATAATTGAATGGAGTATTTAACTTACAAGACAAAATAATGTGTTTGTTATAAAGACACTACAATTGTCGACTCTCTCTAGCCCCTGCCGTACCGTCGACATCCTTTATACTTTCTGGCTATTACTAATCGATTTTATTTACTTTATGAAAGAGCTCTAGCAATTATCAAGCCTCGAACTATTTCAATCAACCCTTTTAACTACCACAGATCCTTCCAAAGCTGCATACAATTATCTACATCAAGCTAGACTACAATACAACAGACATCGCTGGTACAGGAAGGGCTGGAGTCCTCTTCAGGTAAAGAAAGTAGAAATTGTCGTGTCTTTATAACAGTATAACATTTGTCTCCCATGAGGGTTTAATACTCCAGAAAGGTAATAGCTATAGTAAGGGGAGAGAGCCAGTGTATGTGTTTCTATATGTTTGCCCTGGTTCTCAAATATTAATTACTTTATTTACTTAATATAATTATCCAGTGATAACTGTATTCGATAAATGAATGGAAAGTGTTAAAACCGAGGGCAAATCTCTCACAATTTAACTCGCCTGATATCACAGTATGTATTGTCGGATATATATTGTTTCATATAAACATTTTAAGTCTGTTTAATATACACATTTTCTTTTTAACCGACATTTTTAATTGTTTGCAAACTGATGGTCTAAATTTGTTTTAAAATGTATAAATGCAAAATGATATACTTGTTTGTTGTGATTGTAAGGTGAATTAATTAGTAGGTTTGTGTTTTAGGTTAGTTAGTAAGTTAGTGCTGTAGTTTTTATTCTGCATGGATGAAGGAGACAAAAGGCATACATGTCTGTAACAAGTGTCTCTCGCAAGTTGAAAGTGCGACAGAGCCAAATTAAAGGGAGTTAATAGTAAAGATGCCTGGACAGTAGAAATATAAATTCTAACACATTTATAACATTCACAATATATAGGTTACTTGTTTGTTGTGGTTGAGAGGTGGGTTAGCAAGTACGTCAGGCCTAGTCAGTACGCTAGTAGGCTTAGGATCAATCATTGTTGTGTCTGGTAATAGTATATCTAGTTCATGTGTACCTCTGGCATTCTCACTATTCTGTAAACTGATAGCTTGTTATTGCAGGGTATATTTATAAACTGGATTAACCCCTTCTGTATCGGCGACGTCTTTTCACTTTATTCTAGCTATATTTAGACGATTTTGTGCAGTTTATGAAGGATCTGTGTTAGTAAAAAGGGTTAATTGATATATTTAAACTGATTGAAGTCTTCCAATAGTAGCCAGAATAATGTTAAAAGGACGGCACCGGTACTGAAGGGGTTATAGATAATGATGATGGGTACCTGTCAGTAAGTTAGTTGGTAGGTCAGGTTAGTATTTGACATCTGAGTTTCTTTGTGGATGAGTTAGTTATTGTCATTGTTTATTGGAGTTATTATTTATTATTAATTAATACCATTTGCTTGCCTGTTAATATTTTAGTTGTCTTGTAGGTAGTCTGATAAATTGTTCAGTTATTAATTAATACCATTGGCTTGCCTTGTCTTGTAGGTAGGCTGATAAATTGTTCAGTTATTAATTAATACCATTGGCTTGCCTTGTCTTGTAGGTAGTCTGATAAATTGTTCAGTTATTTAGGTTATCAGTCAGTTATTCATGGCTTATTAAATAGCCAATTTGTTTAATAGTTGACAAGTGAGTGTATTTACTAGTCTAATAATTGACAATGAGGATATTATTATATGTTTTGTTTTTTGTACCGGTACTTTGTTGTTCCATTAATGTCACAACAGAGAGCAAGAGTGAGATGGAGTGTGACAGTGTGGCAGTGGGTGTGAGAGAGAGAGAGTGAGAGAGATTAACATAGATACACTGGCCACGCAGATCTTACGATCCCTGCAAGTTGGCCAGGACCTAATCTTAGTAGGTATTGCAACCCCAAGAGAAAGTGAAAGGAAAGGATAGCAAAGATGAAGGCTCTCTCCCCACCCTCTGCTCCCTCCGGTAAAATGCATAACATGAAACAAATGAAGTGAATAACCTAGGCTTACAGGACTTGGAAATGGCCAGAAGGAATTTATAGAATAGTTAGAAATAGAAATGTAATGGCATGCACATCTTCACCTTTTGTTCTCTTCAACTAAAAACAGTTTTCATTTATGAGAGAGAGAAAGAGAGAGAGAGAGAGAGAGAGAGTGTGTGATTATAGCGAGAAACAGAAATACAGAGTGGAATGAAACGGACAGGGGAAGTGAGTTAGAGAGATAGACTGAGAGAGAGAGAGAGAGAGAGAGAGAGAGAGAGAGAGAGAGAGAGAGAGAGTGATTATAGCGAGAAACAGAAATACAGAGTGGAATGAAACGGACAGGGGAAGTGAGTTAGAGAGATAGACTGAGAGAGAGAGAGAGAGAGAGTGATTATAGCGAGAAACAGAAATACAGAGTGGAATGAAACGGACAGGGGAAGTGAGTTAGAGAGATAGAGTGAGAGAGAGAGAGAGAGAGAGAGAGAGTGATTATAGCGAGAAACAGAAATACAGAGTGGAATGAAACGGACAGGGGAAGTGAGTTAGAGAGATAGACTGAGAGAGAGAGAGAGAGTGATTATAGCGAGAAACAGAAATACAGAGTGGAATGAAACGGACAGGGGAAGTGAGTTAGAGAGATAGACTGAGAGAGAGAGAGAGAGAGAGTGATTATAGCGAGAAACAGAAATACAGAGTGGAATGAAACGGACAGGGGAAGTGAGTTAGAGAGATAGACTGAGAGAGAGAGAGAGAGAGTGATTATAGCGAGAAACAGAAATACAGAGTGGAATGAAACGGACAGGGGAAGTGAGTTAGAGAGATAGACTGAGAGAGAGAGAGAGAGAGTGATTATAGCGAGAAACAGAAATACAGAGTGGAATGAAACGGACAGGGGAAGTGAGTTAGAGAGATAGACTGAGAGAGAGAGAGAGAGAGAGAGAGTGATTATAGCGAGAAACAGAAATACAGAGTGGAATGAAACGGACAGGGGAAGTGAGTTAGAGAGATAGACAGAGAGAGAGAGAGAGAGAGAGAGAGTGATTATAGCGAGAAACAGAAATACAGAGTGGAATGAAACGGACAGGGGAAGTGAGTTAGAGAGATAGACTGAGAGAGAGAGAGAGAGAGAGAGTGATTATAGCGAGAAACAGAAATACAGAGTGGAATGAAACGGACAGGGGAAGTGAGTTAGAGAGATAGACTGAGAGAGAGAGAGAGAGAGAGTGATTATAGCGAGAAACAGAAATACAGAGTGGAATGAAACGGACAGGGGAAGTGAGTTAGAGAGATAGACTGAGAGAGAGAGAGAGAGAGTGATTATAGCGAGAAACAGAAATACAGAGTGGAATGAAACGGACAGGGGAAGTGAGTTAGAGAGATAGACAGAGAGAGAGAGAGAGAGAGAGAGAGTGATTATAGCGAGAAACAGAAATACAGAGTGGAATGAAATGGACAGGGGAAGTCAGTTAGAGAGATAGACTGAGAGAGAGAGAGAGAGTGATTATAGCGAGAAACAGAAATACAGAGTGGAATGAAACGGACAGGGGAAGTGAGTTAGAGAGATAGGACTGAGAGAGAGAGAGAGAGAGAGAGAGTGATTATAGCGAGAAACAGAAATACAGAGTGGAATGAAACGGACAGGGGAAGTGAGTTAGAGAGATAGACTGAGAGAGAGAGAGAGAGTGATTATAGCGAGAAACAGAAATACAGAGTGGAATGAAACGGACAGGGAAGTGAGTTAGAGAGATAGACTGAGAGAGAGAGAGAGAGAGAGAGAGTGATTATAGCGAGAAACAGAAATACAGAGTGGAATGAAACGGACAGGGGAAGTGAGTTAGAGTGATAGACTGAGAGAGAGAGAGAGAGTGATTATAGCGAGAAACAGAAATACAGAGTGGAATGAAACGGACAGGGAAGTGAGTTAGAGTGATAGACTGAGAGAGAGAGAGAGAGTGATTATAGCGAGAAACAGAAATACAGAGTGGAATGAAACGGACAGGGGAAGTGAGTTAGAGAGATAGACTGAGAGAGAGAGAGAGAGAGAGAGAGAGTGATTATAGCGAGAAACAGAAATACAGAGTGGAATGAAACGGACAGGGGAAGTGAGTTAGAGAGATAGACTGAGAGAGAGAGAGAGTGATTATAGCGAGAAAGAGAAATACAGAGTGGAATGAAACGGACAGGGGAAGTGAGTTAGAGAGATAGACTGAGAGAGAGAGAGAGAGAGAGAGAGTGATTATAGCGAGAAACAGAAATACAGAGTGGAATGAAACGGACAGGGGAAGTGAGTTAGAGAGATAGACTGAGAGAGAGAGTGATTATAGCGAGAAACAGAAATACAGAGTGGAATGAAACGGACAGGGGAAGTGAGTTAGAGAGATAGAGTGAGAGAGAGAGAGAGAGAGTACGTTAGGGTGTTATGACTTTCTTTGTTTTCTATATTCCAACTACTCCCTATCAGGCATAGGCTGAGAGCCTGTACATTCAACCGCTAATCATAGAACAGTGAAGCCCGCGAACTCTTGTTCCAGTCTAGGGGGTGAGACATGTGAAGCACTCTTTATATGCAACCAGCCCCTGCCATCTTGCCTTTGCAGGATGCATGGGGCTTAGTTGCCCACGGCTCGAAGCAGCCCCATCTCTGAAGCTGCCTCACTCCAGTGCGTCACTGTCCCACCTCCTAGACACGGACCCTTACTCTCAGAACGCTACGTATTGAGCAATGAACTCATTAGGCATCGTCTCCCTCTAGCATATTTTGAATGTGGGAATATTCATACAGTGCTATTTAATCAGGGGACAATGAGGGTATTTATTTGGCGTTTCGGTGGACTGATACTAGGTACAGCACAAATTCCATCCGAATAATATCTTCCCATTGACATATCGGGATTTGAACCCGGGTCCATTGGATTACCAGTCCAGTGGCAAGACCACTCCACCACACCATCCCCTAATAACAATAACCACTACAGGTGGTGATTGATAATACGGTATAATGGTGATGATGGGTTTGAACTTTATTTATTATGGTGGTGTTATGGTAGGGTACTCTTAATGATATTCCTCTTTGTTGGTGTTACTGGTACTTTGTAATTAGGTATATTAATGTTTTGTTGGTGATGGTAGTAGACATTTCATTCATGTTTAGTATTTAGTATTCAGTATTTAGTATTACTTTAACCGATTCAGGGCGGGAGAGATATTTTGTATTTTCTTCTGCCCATATTTAGACACCTTTATACAGCTTACAAAGAATCTTTGGAACGATAGCTAAAGGGTAATTCACACATATATAATCACTGTTGTGAGGTTCCACGACTTTGAAAATCGGCACTAATAGGTGAAAAATGAAGAGGAAGTTTACACCAAAAGACCGTGGAATAATGGCGGTAGGACAATAACAGGACGGTCAAGGACCACACCATGATGGTCACAAGAGTGTCACAACTTTCGGCCATAACCGAGTAGGGCACGATATTAGCGTGAGACAACTGTAGGAAGACGTAATTTGGACACTAAGACGGCGATCATCGATAGGGTTATGACAGCGCAACGCCTGTCACGAGAGCGGGGCATGACCTGGTAAAATGTGCTACAACCTGTGGCCATAGCGTGGTTGGTAGAGCATTCACCTGCAAACTGTAAGTTCGAGGGTTCAAGTCTAGGGCCAGCCAGTTTGCTATTTGGCAGACGCCCGTGTTGTGGTGGACGACGTGGTCTACTAATCTGTGGCAACTGTTCACTGAAATCCCTGATATATCAGGATACGCAGCCTAGACAAGCTATTGAGCAGATAATGCATGGTTGTAAAAACATTTTCGCGCCTCGGCAACTCGAGGAGGCACGTGATGACGCCGCTAGGCCGTCCCAAAACATCACCAGGCATACCCAGACAGGCAGAAGGATTGTGCCACGTTTGTCACATCGTGAAGCATCGGGATCAAAATCTTGAATGTGTGAACTATCCTTAAAAGGGGCAGTTGATATAGGTTTTAGCAATTCAATTACTGGAGATCCTCCATAAACCTAATAAACTCATTTAATAGTAGGAAGAATATAAAACAAATATTTTTTGTCTATATTATTTGATTTTATAATGTATGTTGGTACTGATGGTAGCGGTGAAGATATACTACTGTATATAACTGTAGTACGGGTAAATATTGGTTTGTCGTACAGGTTATGTTATATTATTGATAATACTGACGATATTGATAGTTTGTAATTATGACACACATTATATAAACAGGTACAGTCATGTTCATAAATCACGGCACATCTTTACAAATTCAACTTTGATTCCCTCGCTTATATTATAATACGTAATTAAGCTAATGCACCACAATCATTGGAGAGGATCATAGCCTACACGCAGCCATAGGTCATTCAACAAAGAAACTATTATTATAAAACTACACAACAATACACAGTCCAAGGTTTACAAGGTATATTAAATTAAAAAACATTATACACTCAAACCCTATATAGCTCACAAATAGCATCGATCAAAGGATGATGAGTACAATCATTAACATAGGTGGCAGCTGGTTTACAATTTGGATGCTGAAGGTTACAATTCCATACACTGGAGGGAAGAAACATCATGTGCGAGACTTGACGTGTATATGTCTGTCTACTCTAGATCCATGTATGTTTATATATATGGTTTTTCTATGTGAGTGAGGGTGACGAAAGGCATAACTGCCTATAGCGAGTGCCTCCCCCATAGTTGAAAGAGTGACAGGGCCAACATCAAGGGACGTTCGAGCCAAAATGCCTGGACACACAGAGTTTGAAGCAATTTAAGTCATAGGAAGAGGGAAAGACTGATTCTGGGAGAGAGTTCCAGAGCTCAGATGTTGAGTAGAAGAAAGTTTGAGAGTAAAGTTTCACTCTTGGGTTGGAGAGTTGCACAGAGTAGGGGTGGGATTGAGTTGCAAGACGGGTACCACGTGCCCTACGTAAAGGAGGTGGTATGCACTGGGATAGCTCTGAGGAACACTGATTATTATAGTAGCGATAGAATAGCGAGAGAGATGCAACATTGCGGCGGAGACAGAGAGATTGCAGAGAGTTGGTGAGTGGACGGGAGTTAATGATACGAAAGGCCTTCCTTTCAACTTTGTCTAGGAGAGCGGTGTGAGAGGAACCTCCCCACACATGTGAACAATACTCAATACAAGGGCGCACTATGCCCCTGTACAGAGCAAGAAGCTGTGCAGGGGAAAAGAACCCCCTAAGGCGGTTGAGCACACCCAGCTTTTGGGAGGCTGCCTTAGCAAGACTGGTAATATGGTCCTTCCAAATGAGAGCAGAAGAAAAAGAGACACCAAGAATATTGAGAGAAGATGAAGGGTTGATTTTTGTATTGTTGAAGAATAAGGGATAGTCCGCTGGGAGATCCTGACGGGTAGATAGATGGAGAAATTGGGTTTTGGAAGCATTAAAGTTAACAAGGTTTTCTCTGCCCCAATTGGAAATAGTATTTAGATCAGAATTTAAGAGTTCTATGGCTTCATTACGTTTGTCGTTGAGGGATTGCTGGCTGGGGCGTTCTGAAAAACTAATGGAGTAGTGTAAGGTTGAGTCGTCTGCGTATGAATGGATGGGAATTAAGGTACAGTTAAGGAGATCATTTATAAAAATTAGAAAGAGAATAGGAGATAGGACAGAGCCCTGAGGAACACCGGAGTTTATAGGGTGAGGAAGTGAACAATGGCCGTCCACAACCGCAGCTATGGAACGGCCGGAAAGGAAATTAGAGACAAAGGCACAGATGGAGGGATAGAAACCGAAGGAGGGTAGTTTAGAAATTAAAGATTTATGCCAGACTCTATCGAAGGCTTTCGATATGTCTAGTGCAATAGAAAAAGTCTCACCGAAGTCCCGAAAGGGGACTGGAGGGGTTAACCCCTTCTTTACCGCGACGTCTTTTTCACTTTATTTTGGCTACTATTAGACGATTTTATTCAACTTTGGAAGGACGTCTACCAATTGATAACTCCAGACTATCTCAATTAATCTTTTTAGCTACCATATATCATTCCCAAGGTACAGAAAATCACCTAAATGTAGCTGAAATCAAATACAAAAGACGTCATCGGTACAGAAGGGGTTAATAGATTGATATGTAGGATAATTGGATGACTGGATTAATGTTGACTGAGCTGACTAATTGAATGGCTAAGTGACATGGTTAAGTGAGCTAATGACTGACTTGTGATAGTGGGACTAACTTATTCTATTTAGAGGGGGTGGGGTTTTTCTGGACCCCCTTTTCCCTTGTGTTTAGCCCCATTAGTTTTGGTATTTTAAGACGTTTGGACCATTACTTTAGTGATTTTGAGACCTAATCCCCCATTTCCTTGTCAATTTTAGGACTTTTTGTCCAATTTAGGTGTCAATTTTTTCCAGGCGAGTGATAGCGAAAAATTTACAATTTATCTTGAAGGTGGGTATAGGATTTCTTTTTGTTTAAGCTTCATGGAGGTCTAGTGGGGAAACAAAAAACTAAAAGAAAGATAAATATATAAGCAAATATATACGCCCGTCTCCCCTTAACTACAGCATTTAGCAACCCAGTAACCACAACACAGAACTACTAACCATCCTAATTTGTTCTTCCCTAAATGAAGACCTACACTTCTGACTGACTCAATACTTAACCCGGGAACTGCAGGGAGACTCTTAAGAGTTCCCCCGGCGGACTGCGGGAAGACTCTTAAGAGTAAGGAATAAAAAAAAATCCATTTAACCCTCCTGGCCCGGGCTGTATCTCCAAAGGACAGGGTGGGCTACCCGGGCGATCTGGCCGAAAAACGTCTAGGCCTAGGCTACCGTATTTTGGTTAATTTTAACTGCTAGAAATTTCCCACGCATCTATAAATGTAGTGCGGTTTCCAATCTGTAGACTGGCGTTGAGTAGAGCTCTCTATGTCAACTGGTTCAGTTGTGATGACGATTTTAGTGGAGAGCATTTTCAGGCGATGTTAGCAATACGACGATCTTTTCACTACTGAAACAACGACATACAGACATACAATAACAAACGAGTCTTCTCCTTCTTGTTTTCGGAGGTGCGGTGACGCAACGATCGGCTTTGTTTACATGCGTCGGACGCACGGCGTTCAGACCAAGCTGAATAGGCTTTCAAGCTTACTATCTCCTGAAAGGACACCCGGGCACCGGCCCTTATTTCGTGGTGTCATATTAAAATGACACCCGGGGAGGAAAGGTTAAAACTCCTCCCCCCCCCCCAAAAAAAAAAAAAAAAAAAAAAATTACCCCTGGGCCATGCCAAATATCACTCCTCCACCTCCCCTCTTTCCCCACTTTCCTCCCCTCCTTCAGTTATCACCTATTTTCCCTGTTATTCCCTTATTCTGTGGTATATTTTCGTGCAAACATTAGCGAGTTGGTAGCAGGGCGTTGTCATCACTGTTACCAAGCGAGTGGAAGTGAGAGAGAGAGAGAGAGAGAGTATCGATCGACAGTCTCTCACCAGACTTGGGAAAGTGTGGTGGGGAGGGAGGTTGCCTCAGCCATACATTATGTAACTCCCGGCCTGTATCGCCGATTTTGACCATCCAAACGCTGTTTCCACTTGTTTTATTGTTGTAACAGGTTAATACCGTTATAATCAACCTATAATAGGTGCATATGGATAAGTATTAACACCTAACGAGTGGCCTAGGCGGTAAATAATATGTAGCCACCAGCGGGGTGTTTTTACCCAAAAAAGGGCTGTTTACGGGATCATTTTCATGCCTAAATAAGACCCAGAGCGTAAAACCAGTATCTATTCCTGAAAGGGCATAAACAGAGCTTTCCAATGCCACTACAACGATCCTTGTATGACCGCTAGTTTTCTTGCAACAACCGCGCAACACGAGTGCAAAAACCATGTAATTCGGTACTTTCCCTAAACAATTCACTATGTAGCGAGTGTGAGGGTGGGATTCATGTCAGTTGGTCCACCGCGCTGGACTGGAGTAGTCATACGCTCGCTACTCTCCTGCCACCACTTGTCTCTCTCTCTCAGCAACATTACGTGCTGAAAATGCCACACGACTTATGTTGTGAGCCGCCACATAGTCCAAATTTCTTTCACTCGACATATGATGCACCCTGCCAAAGAAGGATTAATGCTATTTATGGTAAAATAACGATGTTAGTGATGGGAACAGCTCAAATACATCAGCACAGGAGTGTGGTGTCTCATACCCCCCATGCGCACTTTTTAGGTAAACCTACCAATTATAATATCACAACGACAACAACACCCTCAACCCCTTCCGTACCGTCGACGTATTTTTACATTTAGTTTAGCTTTATTTAGTTGATTGTGTGCTGCTTTAAAAGTATCTGTGGTAATAATATGGGTTATGTAAGACAGTTGATTGTGTGCTGCTTTAAAAGTATCTGTGGTAATAATATGGGTTATGTAATACAGTTGATTGTGTGCTGCTTTAAAAGTATCTGTGGTAATAATATGGGTTATGTAATACAGTTGATTGTGTGCTGCTTTAAAAGTATCTGTGGTAACAATATGGGTTATGTAATACAGTTGATTGTGTGCTGCTTTAAAAGTATCTGTGGTAATAATATGGGTTATGTAATACAGTTGATTGTGTGCTGCTTTAAAAGTATCTGTGGTAATAATATGGGTTATGTAATACAGTTGATTGTGTGCTGCTTTAAAAGTATCTGTGGTAATAATATGGGTTATGTAATACAGTTGATTGTGTGCTGCTTTAAAAGTATCTGTGGTACTAATATGGGTTATGTACATACATACATACATAACATTTTAAGACTGAGTGTTCCACACATAAGTGCAGTTTCAGTCTCTTGTACTAATGGCGGCGTTCCAGGCAACCCTGTTAAGGGCTGCTTCACTTGTCAAGTTCTTGGATTTGAGATCGGCGCGTATAGTCCGATCCCAGGTCTTCCTCGGTCCACCCCTTGGTGCAGCTCCCTCCACAATCACAGACCTGCATTTTTTCACCCAATTTTGTTCATCCATTCTCTCCACATGTCCATACCATCCCAGTCTACTTGTACGCATCACCTCGCTAATACTCTTTATACCTAAACATCTCCTCAGCTCAACATTTGTTATTCTATCCTGTAGCCTGGCCCCACACATCCATCTCACCATTGTCATCTCATTACGCTCCATTCTGTTGACATCCTCTACTTTAACGGCCCATGTTTCTGAGGCATACGTCATTGCACTTCTAACACATGAGGCATACACCTTTCCCTTCAGGGGAAGAGGCATTCTTTTCATGGTCAGGATTGGCATCAATTCTCTGAACTTCCCCCAGCCACACCTAATTCTAGCAACAGTGGCAGCCTCGGCCCCACCACCGGCAGATATGGTATCTCCTAGGTAACATAACTTGTTCACCAGCTCCAAAGACTCATTTCCAAAATTCACAGCCACAGGATCATCACTTAACACAAGCTCGCCTTTGCACACTATGCACTCAAATTTCTCTATCTCTGACTTATCCTTCGGCAGGGGCCCCTTTATTCTACTACAGCGCTTACTCCCATGGTGTACCCAACATCGACAGATGCTACGTTGAATTGAGTTAACGCCCACTCCCTTTCCACACACTGCACATGGGTATGCACCGCTCTTTTCCACATTACCTAGTCTCAAACTACAATGCATAACCTTGGTTTTGTTAATATTGACTCTTAAACCCTTGCTCGCCATGCCCTCTCTCCACTCTCTGAATTTGGCCTCAGCATCCTGCATACTGTCAGCTATTAGGACTAAATCGTCTGCATAAAACAGTTCCAACGGGAGTCCGCCTCTAAAAGCTCTAGACAGCGCCTCCAAGACCATAATAAAGAGGAGGGGGCTTAACACTGAACCCTGATGGACTCCAACACGGACTGCGAACTCATCACTCAGTACACCCTTCACCCTCACCGAACTTCGCGAATCTTCATACATCTTCATTATCACACGCACCAGCCACTCTTCCACACCAAGTTTCCTCATAGCCCACTGTACAACATCTCTAGGTACCCTATCAAAGGCCTTCTCCAGGTCCGCAAACACAAAGTAAAGATCCCTGCCTTTTAGTAAGTATCTTTCCTGTATCTGCCTGACTATGAAGATAGCATCGGTTGTACCACGTCCTGGCATAAAACCAAACTGCATATCATCAATAGAGATGCTTTGCCTGATCAAACCCTCAAGGACTCTCTCACAGACCTTCATGATTTGGTCAAGCATTTTCAGGCCCCTATAATTTCCTCTATCTAGCGCATCCCCTTTTCCTTTGTATATATTTACTATTACACTTTTGAGCCAATCCTCTGGGATTTTCTCATCTTTAATAATGGTGTTTATCAACTCAGTGACTAAGTTTACACCAATCTCCCCTGAGGCTTTTATCATCTCAGCGACAATGTCGGAGCAACCTGGAGCTTTACCGTCCTTCATTTTATTGATTGCGTCGCTCACTACAGCTGGTGCTATCAAAGGAGGGGGCCCAGATATTGGTTTTTCGATACTAAGCTGTTCCTTATCCCATTCAAACTCTACATTTAGCAATCGTTCATAGTGTACCTTCCATGCTTCTCAGATTTCATTTTCTGCATACACAATCTTCCCATTATCATCTCTAACACACTGTTCACCTATAATATCCCTACTGTCATTTTTAACTCGCCTAGCTAGGTTGAAGATCCCATTGGGATTGTCAGTGTCACACACTTGTTCGAGGACCAGGTCCTTAATGCGATTTTTAGCATTGTAAATAACTCTTTTGGCAGTTCGTTTAGCTGCCTGGTATTCCTCCCTGCTGCCTCCTTTCTTCCATGCTTTGAAGCATCTCCTTTTCTCTTTCACAGCATGTTCTACCTCATCGTTCCACCACCAAGAGGTCTTATTCCTGGGGTGACCCTTTGTTTTCCCACAGACTTTGTCAGTGGCAGCGATAAGGCTATGCTTAAGAAAGTTCCATTGGCTATTTACATCGTTAGGCCTAGCTTCCTTATTTCTATTCATTTCCTCCAGTTCATTATGAAACCTATCCCTAACTTCCTTGTCCTTCAGCAGCCACACTTTTCTTTTGGGTATGTAAACCTTCTTGCGCTTAGGATCTCTGTATAAGCTCATGTCGCACACAAGTAGCTTATGCTGGGGGATACATTCTTCGCTCGGGATGACCTTTACATCTCGAACTAGTTTCCAGTCTTTCCTGTTAACCAAGAAGTAATCTATCTGGCTACTGGAGACCCCAGAGTTATATGTGATCAGGTGGCTCTGTCTTTTCTTGAACTTTGTGTTACACACAACCATGTTGAGTGCAACGCAGGACTCCAATATATATTCGCCTTCTAGATTTCTCCTTCCGTAACCAATTCCTCCATGTACCCCCTCGTATCCATTTTTTTTTTTTTTTTTTCTATATTCCAACTACTCCCTCTCGGGCATAGGCTGATAGCCTTTACACTCTACCGCTGAACACGGTGAGGCCCGTGAGGTCTTGTTCCAGTCTAGGGAGTGAGACTTGCGAGGCACCTACTTCACGGCTCGAACCCAGCTCCATCTCTGAAGCTGTTTCGCCTCTGCGCCTCACAGTCTCACTCCCCAGGCTCGGGCCCTAACTCTCAGAACGCCACCTATTGAGCAAGTAACTCACTAGGCATTGCCCCCCTGTAGCATATTTTGAATATGGGAATATTCATACAGTGCTATTTAATCAGGGAACAATGAGGGTATTTTGTTTTGGCATTTCGGTGTGCTGTGGTAATGCACTGAAACTAGGTACAGCACAAATTCCATCCCAATAATATCTTCCCATTGACATATTGGGATTCGAACCCGGGTCTATTGGATTACCAGCCCAGTGGCAAGACCACTCTGCCACACCTCCCCTTTAGCATCTGCAGATGCTCCCACGTGACCATTGAGGTCCCCCCCCCACGAGAGTTATTTCGTTCTCCGAGAGGCCTGAAATGACACTGACTTAATGTAATATAGTTGATTGTGAGCTGCTTTAAAATTATCTGTGGTAATAATATGGGTTATGTAATACAGTTGATTGTGTGCTGCTTTAAAAGTATCTGTGGTAATAATATGGGTTATGTAATATAGTTGATTGTGTGCTGCTTTAAAAGTATCTGTGGTAATAATATGGGTTATGTAATACAGTTGATTGTGTGCTGCTTTAAAAGTATCTGTGGTAATGATATGGGTTATGTAATATAGTTGAATGTGTGCTGCTTTAAAAGTATCTGTGGTAATAATATGGGTTATGTAATACAGTTGATTGTGTGCTGCTTTAAAAGTATCTGTGGTAATAATATGGGTTATGTAATACAGTTGATTGTGTGCTGCTTTAAAAGTATCTGTGTTAATAATATGGGTTATGTAATACAGTTGATTGTGTGTTGCTTTAAAAGTATCTGTGGTAATAATATGGGTTATGTAATACAGTTGATTGTGTGCTGCTTTAAAAGTATCTGTGGTAATAATATGGGTTATGTAATACAGTTGATTGTGTGCTACTTTAAAAGTAGCTGTGGTAATAATATGGGTTATGTAATACAGTTGATTGTGTGCTGCTTTAAAAGTATATGTGGTAATAATATGGGTTATGTAATACAGTTGATTGTGTGCTGCTTTAAAAGTATCTGTGGTAATAATATGGGTTATGTAATACAGTTGATTGTGTGCTGCTTTAAAAGTATCTGTGGTAATAATATGAGTTATGTAAGACAGTTGATTGTGTGCTGCTTTAAAAGTATCTGTGGTAATAATATGGGTTATGTAATACAGTTGATTGTGTGCTGCTTTAAAAGTATCTGTTAATATGGGTTATGTAATACAGTTGATTGTGTGTTGCTTTAAAAATATCTGTGGTAATAATATGGGTTATGTAATACAGTTGATTGTGTGCTGCTTTAAAAGTATCTGTGGTAATAATATGGGTTATGTAATACAGTTGATTGTGTGCTGCTTTAAAAGTAGCTGTGGTAATAATATGGGTTATGTAATACAGTTGATTGTGTGCTGCTTTAAAAGTATCTGTGGTAATAATATGGGTTATGTAATACAGTTGATTGTGTGCTGCTTTAAAAGTATCTGTGGTAATAATATGGGTTGTTGTTGTTGTTGTTGTTCCCCAAGCTGCCTGGCCGAACAGCCCCGAGTCCCTGAGAAAGGCCATGGCCACGATCGGGCTTTCCCACAGAGCTCTCATTGAGTGTAGATTGTGTTGTTGGCGTAAGTGGTTGTGTGAAATGCAGTCTTCTATGATGTGTTTAATGGTATGGGGTGCTGTGTTACATCCCAGGCAGGCGTCGACAACGGAGTCATCCAGTCTCTTCTGATAGCTCAGGAGAGCTGGATGGTGTCCTCATCTCAGCCTGGCCAGGTGGACTCTGTCCTCGCGAGGAAGGCAGGATTCGGAAGGATGGATTTCGGGAGGTTGTGTATGCAGCTGCGTGTTGTCTGTGAGTGAGTGGATGGATCGGTGAGAGATATGAGTATGGATGTGCTTCTGGAAGTTGGTTCGGGGTGGGCAGGGAGGGAGAGAGGACAATAATGATGTGTGATACCGTGTGCTGGGTGTTGTTTTGACATTTCTTGGTGTCTGTGGGTGTGTTGCCATGTAGTTTAGTGGGTGGTCTTGGTTCGTGGAGGCTGCTGCCAGGAATTGAGTGCCTCTCATGTCCAGATGGTCTTTGACTTTGAGGATTTTGGTTTCTTGATGTAGGTGATCTGTGGGTGCAGTAGCTGTGCAGCCTGTAATGATCTTCAGGGCTTTGTTTTGAATAGTCTGTAAGGTCTTATGATGTGTTTCAGCTAGGTTGTTGTTGTTGTTGTTGTTGTTCCCTAAGCTGCCTGGCCGAACAGCCCCGAGTCCCTGAGGAAGGCCATGGCCACGATCGGGCTTTCCCACAGAGCTCTCATTGAGTGTATATTGTGTTGTTGGCATAAGTGGTTGTGTGAAATGCAGTCTTCTATGATGTGTTTAATGGTATGGGGTGCTGTGTTACATCCCGGGCAGGCGTCGACAACGGAGTCATCCAGTCTCTTCTGATAGCTCAGGAGAGCTGGATGGTGTCCGCATCTCAGCCTGGCCAGGTGGACTCTGTCCTCGCGAAGGAGGGAGGATTCGGAAGGATGGATTTCGGGAGGTCGTGCATGCAGCTGCGTGTTGTCTGTGAGTGAGTGGATGGATTGGCGAGAGATATGAGTATGGATGTGCTTCTGGAAGTTGGTTCGGGGTGGGCAGGGAGGGAGAGAGGACAATAATTGTGTGTGATACCGTGTGCTGGGTGTTGTTTTGATATTTCTTGGTGTCTGTGGGCGTGTTGCCATGTAGTTTAGTGGGTGGTCTTGGTTCGTGGAGGCTGCTGCCAGGAATTGAGTGCCTCTCATATCCAGATGGTCTTTGACTTTGAGGATTTTCGTTTCTTGATGTAGGTGATCTGTGGGTGCAGTAGCTGTGCAGCCTGTAATGATCTTCAGGGCTTTGGTTTGAAGTGTCTGTAAGGTCTTATGATGTGTTTCAGCTTGGTTAGAAGCCCAGGCTGGGATTGCGTATTCCATCACTGATCTTATGTATTGTTTATATACTATGGTGGTAGTTTCTTTGTTGTGTCCAAATTTTGTGTGAGCAAGTGACCTGAGGGCGTTAAGTCTGGGTGTCAGTTTCTTTTTAATGTTTGTGGTGTGCTGTTTGAATGTCATATGAGTATCATATGTTACTCCTAGGATTTTGGGTGTGTGTGTATGTGTTAGGGGTGTGTTGTTTATGGTGAGTTGAGGGATGTATTCGTGTTCACCTGTCCAGCTTGTGAGCAGGGTTGCGGTGGATTTGGCTGGGGCTAGATTAAGTCTGTTTGTAGTGCACCAGCCATGTAGTGTGTTGAGATAGGGTTGAAGGAGATCTGTTGCTCTTCTTGGGTCATGGTGTGTGCATGTGAGTGTTATGTCATCTGCATAGGAGGCTAAGTTTATTTGGGGCGTATTGGGTGTAGTTATATCGTGCATGTACAGATTGAAGAGTGCGGGCGATAGGACGGATCCTTGTGGGACTCCGTTTGGAAAGTTTCTGATTTTAGATGACTGACCGGCAAAAGATACGTGTGCACATCTGCCTGCTAGGAAGTTGGCCAGCCACCTTTTTGTGTTGTTGTGCATGTTTGTGTTGTAGATTTTGTTTGTTAGGTTGTGGCGGGGGATGGCATCGAAGGCTTTACTAATGTCGAGTGTGGCTAATAGTGATCTGTGTGGTGGTCTAGCTGAGTTGATGCCGTCAAAAGCTCTTTGTGTAAGGTCTGTGAGAAGAGTGTTTGTGGAGTGCAGTGGCCTAAAGCCATGTTGTGTTGGAGCTAGGGGTAGGTCGGGTGTAATTAGTTGTAATACTAGGCGTTCCATGACTTTGGAGGGGGAGCAAAGGAGTGTGATGGGGCGGTGCGAGGAGGATAGCGTGGGGTCTTTGTTGGGTTTGGGGAATCTGATGATGATACCATGCTTCCAAATGTCTGGTATTGTGTTGTGTGAATAGCTGTAGTTTGATATGTTAGTGAGTGCTTGTATGCCTTGTGGTCCCAGGTGTCTGAGGTGTATGTTGCTTATGTTGTCTAGGCCACAGGCGGTTGAGTGCTTGAGATTGTTGATGATATGCTTTGTCTGGTGATTGGTGAAGGGTGTATAGTCAGGGTCTGTGGGGAATTGTCTCTTACTTCGGATGACACGTCGGTCGTCTTTGTGAGGTTTTAGGTGGCTGACATGTGAGAAGTGATTGATGAGAGTGTTTGCTTGTTGTTTACATGAAGGAGTAGAGTCTGTTGTTGTGATTGCAGCATGTGATTGTGTTGTGTTGCTGTTGGAAAGTGTGATGCTGTTTAGTTTTTTTGTAGAGTTTTTTGGGGTTTGTTTTGTGATCAAGTGTTTGTAGGAAGTTATTCCAATTTAGTTTTTGTTGTTCTTGTATTTTGTTGTTAGTTTGGGTGTTGAGTGCTTGAATTTGTTGTGTGATGTCTTGTGTGTGGGGTGCTGGGGAGTGTTTCAGTGTGTCGCGTTGTCTGATGAGGTTTTGAATTTCTGGTGTGAAGTTGGGGTTGTGTCTTTTTCTGTTACCTCTTGGAATGTGTTTCTTGTCAGCGTTTTGGATAGTTTTATTGAGTATGTGTACAGCATTGTTGATGTTAGTGATGGGTGTACTGTTTAGAGTTGTGAAATGTTGTTCTGTCTCATTTGTGAATGCTTCCCAGTTAGCTCTTTTATAATTGGTGTATGTGTGTTTGTGGCTAGCTGGGGTGAGTCTGGTTTTGGTGGTGATAATGATCGGGAGGTGGTCAGAGCCTAAGGTTCTGACCACCCTCCAGGATGTTGTGGGGGCGAGTTCTGGGGAGCAAAAGGTGATGTCTGGAGATGATGGGTTATAGAGGGCTTGGTGAGGAATATGGGTATGTTGATGGATGTCGTTAAGGATGATGAGGTTATCTGTTTGGTTTTGTAGTACCAGCCCTCTGTCTGTGTCGGGGTTGTCGACAAGCCAGGCCGACGTCTTGGCGTTGAAGTCACCACCCAGGATGATGTGTGGGGTGTTTGTGATGTGTTGTAAGTGTGGTCTGTATTCATTTGGTACTGTAGGGGATGTTTGGGGAGGGATGTATGTGTTTATGATGGTTATGTTGGATTTGTTGCCATTGCGTATTTTAATTGATTGTATTTCTGTTGTGTTATCATTTAGGGGGAGGAGGGATTTGGTTTGTACACTGGTTACTATGTATGATATTTCAGTGTGTACCAGGGTGATGAGTCCACCGCCCCCGCCGACAGCCCGGTCATGTCTGATGGTGGTGAAATTATGAAATGTGGGTGTTTTTTGTGATGTGCGGAGTTTTGTTTCTTGTAAGATGGCAATGTGTATGTTGTGTTGTTTGATGAAGTGTGAGAGTTCGTCTTGCTTTGTGTTAATGCCATTTATGTTCAATTGGAGAATGTTAATGTTATGTGCACGATGTATGTTGGGTGCTGCTGCACGAGGATGGGGTGGGGGTGAGGGAGGGGCTGGAGGTTGGGATGGGTGAGGTGGGGGTGGGGATTGGGGAGCAGGAGATGGGGGTTGGAATGGATTAGGATGGGGTGTGGTGTGTTGAGTTGAGGATGTGGATGGTATGGGAAGGTTAGGTGGGTTAGGGAGGAGAGGTGGACGGGTTTTAGGAGGGGGAGTGGATGATATGGGAAGGCTAGGTGGGTTGGGGAGGAGAGGTGGACGGGTTTTAGGCGAGGGATTTGACTGGGAGAGGGAGGGGCATGAGGAACAGGTCCAGGTGTTCGTGTAGTGTTTCTTGGAGGCAAGTGTTGTACAGGTGAAGTGGGTCCAGTTCCTGCATGAATTGCAGAGAACTGAACCCTTAGTGTGGCGACTCGAAGTGATGGGTTTTGAGCAAGTTGGACATATGTATGTGTACGTGGGTCCTGGGTTGCTCTCAATGTCTCCGGCTAGAAGAAGTCTTCGAGAAATGACAGCCGGAGAGTCATTTCTCGGTGTAGGAAAAAACTGTGTGATGTGTGTGTGTGGTGTGAGAGGTGTGGAAATTCCCGGCGCGACCGAAGCCGCTCCAAGGACCCGTGCCCCCAGGGAGGGGGCAGAGGATACTTGTGACGGTTTGGCTCCCGAAACTGCTCCCCGCGGCCGGCATCCGGTTGTCCTCCACTGGTCGATTGATCTTGTCTCCGGCCGTGGAGGGTCGGCAGCCATCCGCGGTTGGCAGCTCCGGGAGGTGGTCCCAC